>JAWZYU010000339.1:0-176000 GCA_038380435.1 Ryuthela nishihirai | reverse complement strand
GGGTATGGTTCTCCCAAATATGGGCCGCCTCTAAACATTCTTTCCGGCGGAGAGTGGCCTTTCCAAGCCCATCGGTGTCCCCTACAGACCGAGACATATAGCTGAGATAAATCTGAACGCTAGTGCAGATGGACTCGAACCTGGGAATGGCAGATTACAAGCCAAGAGTGCTAAGCCACCCCGCAAAGCAAGCCCTTATGACTCAGAAAGGTGTTCCAAACTTTTTTATAACAAACTGGAGTCTAAAACCATTATGAACTACAGTGGAAACCCGAGTTCACACGAACTGAAGAAGGACCTAAAGACTTTATGAAATGAAGAGGGAAATTCGAGTCATTAGGATGTAAAGAGGAACCCTAAACCGACATGAAGCGAAGAGGGACACAATACCATTATGAATTAAGAGACTCAAACACTGCAAGTAGAGCCCAAGTTCATACAAACTATTTATACAGCAACTTATAAAAGGGGCTTCTCTCTTACTTTTTGCACCTCTTCCCTTTTCGAAGTTTTGATCTGACCATTTTCTGCTTCATTCGTCTCCCTTTTTCTCTTCTAAGAGTAAAGGAGAAATTCCAGTGATCAAACGGAGAATTCAAAGAGAACGAAGAGGACTCTCCAGATCCACAATTCCCCTGGACCTCTTCTTCCAATTCAAAGAGAAGGAAGAGGACTCTCCAGATCCCCAATTCCCTGGACTTCTTCTTCCAATTCAAAGAGAACAAAGAGGACTCTCTAGATCCCCAATTCCCCTGGACCTCTTCTTCCAATTAAAAGAGAACGAAGAGGACTTTCTATACCCCCAATTCCCCTGGACCTCTTCTTCCAATTCAAAGAGAACAAAGAGGACTCTCCCGATCCCCAATTCCACTGGACTTCTTCTTCCAATTCAAAGAGAACGAAGAGGACTCTCCCAATCCCCAATTCCCCTGGACTTCTTCCTCCAATTCAAAGAGAATGAAAGAGGACTCTCCAGATCCCCAAATCTCCTGGACCTCTTCTTCCAATTCAAAGAGAACGAAGAGGACTTCAAGCCGTGGCTCCGTATGCGGGAGAGCCATACTCTGTGCACATTAAAGAACATGCTGGAAGGCCTTGACTTGGACATAGATGGTAGCCTCCCATCTGTCTCCTAGGAGCTGTCAACTAAGTCTTCTCCCCTCCAACCTTCTCTGAGCCTTCAGGGTCCTTGTGACCTGGCCATTTAGCCCATTGTGTGCAAGAAACTCAGAGGTAAAACAATCCAACAAAACTTATATTTAAGGGCTTCTATCTTACTTTTTGCATCTCTTCCCTTTTCGAAGTTTTGATCTGACCATTTTCTGCTTCATTCGTCTCCCTTTTTCTCTCCTAAGAGGAAAGGAGAAATTGCAGTGATTAAACGGAGAATTCAAAGAGAACGAAGAGGACTCTCCCGATCCCCAATTCCCCTGGACTTCTTCCAATTCAAAGAGAATGAACGAGGACTCTCCCGATCCCCAATTCTCCTGGTCTTCTTCTTCCTTGCGCTTATCTGTTAAAAGCTTGACCGGAATTTCCAGCTATCAGTTTGAGCCAAAAAAAACCTTCTCCGAGCCACTGCCATGCTCATTGAGGGTATTCCCTTTTATCTCATCCCCCCCCCCTCCTCCTCCGTCCTTCAAAGCTATTTCCATTGGAGCCAGTTTCATTATCGGAAGTATGCAGCATCCAAAGATGGCGACTAATGGATCAAAGATGGCCCTTATCGTCTCATCTGAGCTGGACTACTTTTTCGATACCAGATGCATGTGCTTTGCCTTATCACTCCCACACACACACCAACGTTTCGCTCTTTTTTTTATCGACGTCGTACTGCACTCTGATAAAAGAAGTCCCTTTATCTTTATCTGCTGGGACTGGTCAAAGAGTAGAAGCTTATTTATGGAAGGTTTGGTGATTTTTATTTCCATTGATGTTTTAGAGTTTCATCGGTTGTCACGTTTTGTTGTAGTGCGAATAGATTGGATTTTAAATCGTTTGTTTTACCTTTGGAGTAAAGGCTAGATTTTATTGTTTTTTTTTGAGGGGGGGGTTGTATTCTTTATTTATTTATTTGCATCATTCAACTCTGGAGTGTTCAGTGAAAACGCTTCTGCCTCAAAGCGTTTAAGGGTTAGCTTGTTCAATCTCTGAGCAGCACTTTTTTTGCACACAGTGGACCAAATGGTCAGGTTACAAGGACCCCGAGGGCTTAGACGAGATTGGGAGGAGAGGAGTCCCTGAACAGCTGTTAGAAGACAGATAATAATCTCCCGTCAAGGCCATCTAGCGTGTTAATTAATGTGCACTGGGTATGGCTGTACCTAACAAGATGCCACGGTTTAATATTCCATCCGATGGATGACGCCCTTTCTAAACCTATTGGTGACCCTACCACACAGGGTATGTCTCTACCTCACAAGGTGTCACGGCTTAATGTTCCATCTGACGGACGCCGTCCTTTCCAAACCTATTGGTGACCCTACCACACAGGGTATGGCTCTACCTCACAAGTTGCCACGGATTAATATTCCATCCGAAGGACGACGTCCTTTCCAAACCTATTGGTGACCCTACCACACAGGGTATGGCTCTACCTCACAAGGTGCCACGGCTTAATGTTCCATCCGAAGGACGCCGTCCTTTCCAAACCTATTGGTGACCCTACCACACAGGGTATGGCTCTACCTCACAAGGTGCCACGGCTTAATGTTCCATCCGAAGGACGCCGTCCTTTCCAAACCTATTGGTGACCCTACCACACAGGGTATGGCTCTACCTCACAAGGTGCCACGGATTAATGTTCCATCCGAAGGACGCCGTCCTTTCCAAACCTATTGGTCACCCTACCACACAGGGTATGGCTCTACCTCACAAGTTGCCACGGATTAATGTTCCATCCGAAGGACGACGTCCTTTCCAAACCTATTGGTGACCCTACCACACAGGGTATGGCTCTACCTCACAAGTTGCCACGGATTAATGTTCCATCCGAAGGACGACGTCCTTTCCAAACCTATTGGTGACCCTACCACACAGGGCACCTTGTGAGGTAGAACCATACCCTGTCAGGACGACAGGGTATGGTTCTACCTCACAAGGGCCACGGCTTAATGTTCCATCCGTAGGATGACGTCCTTTCCAAACCTATTGGTGACCCTATCACACAGGGTATGGCTCTACTTCACAAGGTGCCACGGCTTAATGTTAAATGCGAAGGACGACGTCCTTTCCAAACCTATTGGTGACCCTACCACACAGGGTATGGCTCTACCTAATAAGGTGCCACGGCTTAATGTTCAATACGAAGGACGACGTCATTTCCAAACCTATTGGTGACACTACCACACAGGGTATGGCTCTACCTCACAAGGTACCACGGCTTAATGTTCAATACGAAGGACGACGTCCTTTCCAAACCTATTAGTGACCCTACCACACAGGGTATGGCTCTACCTAACAAGGTGTCACGGCTTAATGTTCCATCCGTAGGATGACGTCCTTTCCAAACCTATTGGTGACCCTAACACACAGGGTATGGCTCTACCTAACAAGGTGTCACGGTTTAATGTTCCATCCGTAGGATGACGTCCTTTCCAAACCTATTGGTGACCCTATCACACAGGGTATGGCTCTACCTCACAAGGTGCCACAGCTTAATGTTCAATACGAAGGACGACGTCCTTTCCAAACCTATTGGTGACCCTACCACACAGGGTATGGCTCTACCTAACAAGGTGCCACGGCTTAATGTTCAATACGAAGGACGACGTCCTTTCCAAACCTATTGGTGACCCTTCCACACAGGGTATGGCTCTACCTCACAAGGTGCCATGGCTTAATGTTTCATCCGAAGGACGACGTCCTTTCCAAACCTATTGGTGACCCTACCACACAGGGCATGGCTCTACCTCACAAGGTGCCACGGCTTAATGTTCAATACGAAGGACGACGTCCTTTCCAAACCTATTAGTGACCCTACCACACAGGGTATGGCTCTACCTAACAAGGTGTCACGGCTTAATGTTCCATCCGTAGGATGACGTCCTTTCCAAACCTATTGGTGACCCTAACACACAGGGTATGGCTCTACCTAACAAGGTGTCACGGTTTAATGTTCCATCCGTAGGATGACGTCCTTTCCAAACCTATTGGTGACCCTATCACACAGGGTATGGCTCTACCTAACAAGGTGCCACGGCTTAATGTTCCATCCGTAGGATGACGTCCTTTCCAAACCTATTGGTGACCCTACCACACAGGTTATGGCTCTACCTCACAAGGTACCACGGCTTAATGTTCAATACGAAGGACGACGTTCTTTCCAAACTTATTGGTGATCCTACCACACAGGGTATGGCTCTACCTCATAAGGTGCCATGGCTTAATGTTTCATCCGAAGGACGACGTCCTTTCCAAACCTATTGGTGACCCTACCACACAGGGTATGGCTCTACCTAACATGGTGCCATGGCTTAATGTTCCATCCGAAGGACGACGTCCTTTCCAAACCTATTGGTGACACTACCACACAGGTTATGGCTCTACCTCACAAGGTACCATGGCTTAATGTTCCATCCGTAGGACGACGTCCTTTCCAAACCTATTGGTGACCCTACCACACAGGGTATGGTTCTACCTCACAAGGTGCCACGGCTTAATGTTCCATTCATAGGACGACGTCTTTTCCAAACCTATTGGTGACCCTATCACACAGGGTATAGCTCTACCTAACAAGGTACCACGGCTTAATGTTCCATCCGAAGGACGACGTCCTTTCCAAACCTATTGGTGACCCTACCACACAGGGTATTGCTCTACCTAACAAGGTGCCACGGCTTAATGTTCCATCCGTAGGATGACGTCCTTTCCAAACCTATTGGTGACCCTACCACACAGGGTATGGCTCTACCTAACAAGGTGACACGGCTTAATGTTCCATCCGAAGGACGACGTCCTTTCCAGTCCTATTGGTGACCCTACCACACAGGGTATGGCTCTACCTCACAAGGTACCACGGCTTAAGGTTCCATCCGTAAGACGACGTCCTTTCCAAACCTATTGGTGACCCTACCACACAGGTTATGGCTCTACCTCACAAGGTACCACGGCTTAATGTTCCATCCGAAGGACGACGTCCTTTCCAAACCTATTGGTGACCCTACCACACAGGGTATGGCTCTACCTCACAAGGTGCCACGGCTTAATGTTCCATCCGATGGACGACGTCCTTTCCAAACCTATTGGTGACCCTCCCCACCGTGGGCAGGGTGGGGATTTCGCGGAGATAAATCTCGACACTGGCCGAGATGCGACTCGAACCTGGAAAACTGCAGATTACGAGCTTGGCGATCTACCGACTGAGCCCCCCCCCCTCCTCCACCACCCCCGTCCCAAAGCTTTTAAAGCCTTTTTTTAAATTTTAAGGCAATAAAATTATAGACAAAAGTATAACAATAAATGAACCATCCGTAGAATTAATGAATCCATTTGACGAATTAAAGTGAATATAATGTTCAGGTTGGATTGAAAAATTTCGATGATGAAGGTCTTTGTGTTTTGAATGACGTTGTCTTTTACCAGTGAACGATTTGTCTATTCCTCTCTGTAATTGGCTAAATGGTCAAGTCACAAGAACCCCAACAGATCGGAGCTACGTAGGGGAAGGAGATTCGTTAGGACAGATGTTTGGCAGACGAAACTTCTTGTTGAGGCTGTCCAGTGTTTTTTCTTTTTTATTTGCACTGTGCATTGGAGGGGTTTTTTTTAGAGGAGTTTGAGTAAAAAAAAAATTTATTATATTTATTTATTTTTTAAAAAAAATACCCTTTAATATAACAAATTCTCATTAATATATGAATGTTGCAATATACACTGCGTGCCAAATTATTACAAGTCGTGTCGTAATAATTAGAAACTTCCGAAGTTTCATGGTACTTCGCACCATATTCGAAGTACCATGAAATGTACAGAAGTAGGGACGTGGGTGGCTCAGTCGGTAGCGCACCAGGCTCGTAATCTGCAGTTCCCAGGTTCGAGTCCCAGCTGGGTCAGCTTTGAGATTTATCTCCGCAAAACTCCCCGACCTGCCCACAGTCAGTAGGGGACACCGATGGGCTTGTAAAGGCCGCCGTCCGTCGGATGGGACGTTAAGCCGTGGCCCCGTGTGCGGGAGAGTCATACCCTGTGCACGTTAAAGAACACGCTGGATTGCCTTGACGGGAGGCTACCATCTGTCTTCCAACAGTTGTTCCAGTGCGTCCCCTCCCCCAACCTTCTCTGAGCCTTCCGGGTCCTTGTGACCTGGCCATTTAGCCCGTGGTGTGCAAAAAAGTGCCGCTCAGAGGTAAAACAACCCAACAGTTAAAGTATCTTAATGGTCATCTTGTTATGGTCATCAAGATTGAACGAGGGTAGGTGTGATCACGTTTTGGGAGAAATAATCATTCCATTTTAGTTGGGTGTTTTATCGGTCGGTATGGCACCGGGTCGTAAACTGCAGTTCCCTTCCCCAGCGTTGAGATTTTTCTCCGCAAAACTCCGCGCCCACCTACAGTTGGGAACATCCATGGACTTGGAAAGACCTCCGTCCGTCGGATGGGACGTTAAGCCGTGGTCCCGTGTGCGAGAGGGCCATACCCTGTGCACGTTAAAAACACGCTGGATGGCCTTGACGGGGGAGGCTATCATCTGTTTCCCAACAGTTGTTCCAGTGGGTCTCCTCTCCCAACTTTCTCTGAACCTGCGGGGTCCTTGTGACCTAGCCATTTAGCCCATGGTGTGCAAAAAAGTGCCGCTCAGAGGTAAAACAACGCAACGTACGGAAGTATGCAAAATGTTTTACTAACGTAAGTATTCTACGTCACTACGAAGTCCTATAAAAGCCGTAAAGGCATGGCAGAAAGCAAAGTTAATACGACATGGGTAAAAAGTCTGATTTGATTGATTTCGAAAGGGGAGCTCATCGTTGGAGCGCGATGGTGCAGGAGCATCCTTAACGGAGACGATGCAACTCAGCAGAAAATCACGGGGCACAATATCTCAAGTGTATGGAGAAAGGCAACGGCCTCAAAAAACGTGCGCCAGTTGTGGCAAATGTGAGAGGGAAGAAAAGGCTCTGACAGACAAGGACATGCGTTTGTTGGCACGAACTGTACGTCAAAACAGAGCTGCTACACTTTATCAGCTGAGAGAGATGACCGCTGGCTATATTTCAAAGCCTATTTCAACGAGAACTATGTGCAGAGAGTTGTTGGGTTAACTCTGAGCGGCACTTTTTTGCACACCATGGGCTAAATGGCCAGGTCACAAGGACCCCGAAGGCTCAGAGAAGGTTGGGGAAGGGTTGGGTTGGGTTGTTTTACCTCTGAGCGGCACTTTTTTGCACACCATGGGCTAAATTGCCAGGTCACAAGGACCCCTAAGGCTCAGAGAAGGTTGGAGGAGGGGGCCCACTGGTAACAGCTGTTGGGAGACATTTGGTAGCCTCCCGTCAAGGCCATCCAGCGTGTTCTTTAACGTTGGGTTGTTTTACTTTGAGCGGCACTTTTTTGCACACAGTGGGCTAAATAACCAGGTCACAAGAACCCCGAAGGCTCAGAGAAGGTTGGGGGAGGGGACCCACTGGAACAGCTGTTGGGAGACAAATGGTAGCCTCCCATCAAGGCCATCCAGCGTGTTCTTTAACGTGCACAGGGTTCTTCCGCACACTAAACCACTGCTTAACGTCCCATCCGACGGACGGCGGCCTTTCCAAGCCCATCGGTGTCCCCTACTGACCGTGGGCAGGGCGGGGAAGTTTGCGCAGATAAATCTCAACGCTGACCCAACTGTGACTCGAACCTGAGAACTACAGATTACGAGCCTGGCGCGCTACCGACTGAGCCACCCCCGCCCCATTTGCAGAGAACTGAAAGCTTTGTAATTTGGGAACTCTACTTTAATACATATGACAAAATATTAGGTAGGTGTTCATAATAATTTTTCCAGACAATGTATATATATATATTGTTTTAAGTTTTACCGTTACTTTGTAATTCCTCTTTGTAACAGCAAGCAAGAATTGGATGTTCTGATCGGCGACACGGCGGTTCTGGATTATTTCCGGGGAAATGATCCCGGATGTAGTCTTCATCTTCTCGGGGATTCCATCTTCGACGATGCCTATGCTGTTGGAATGCAGAAAGGATTTCCTTTAAAGGTAATATTAATAATACGTCACTGCTGTGCAATTAGTATTCTGCATTATTCGCTGAGGGACCTGGGTTCGAGCCCCGGGTAAGGCATGGTTGTGCCTGTTGATTTTCTGCTGAGGTCTTGCCATCCTCTCAGACCTGCTACTCTGGCATATAAACTGACAGGCTCCTGTCAGACCTCTGTGGCAAGCAGCTGCTTGAGGGGGTATTTATTTTATTTTTTTACTTAACACCAGTGTAATACCCCCTCAAGCAGTGACTTGCTTGACGACAGAGGTTTTGCAGGAGCCTGTTACTTTATACGCCATAGTAGAATATCTGTGAGAATGGCGGGACCTCAGCAGGAAGATAACATAAACATCCATGCCTTACCCGGGCCACGAACCCAGGTCTCTTTGATCAGTAGCCAACAGCTCTAACCACTCAGCCACTGGACGGCCTAGCACGGATACTAAATTAGATTACTAAAATGCATTTCTGAGATTTACGAGCCAAAATACCCTCCCAGACATCAATTTTCGGCTCCCTAAACACTGGTATATTGAATTTTGACCTTTGACCTGGAAGGACCCTCCAGATATTCGTTCGGTTGTGTTGTGTAGTTTTACCTCTGAGCGGCACTTTTTTGCACACCATGGGCTAAATGGCCAGGTCACATGGACCCCGAAGGCTCAGAGAAGGTTGGGGGAGGGGACCCACTGGAACAGCTATTGGGAGACAGATGGTAGCCTTCCCGTCACGGTATCCAGCGTATTCCAGCGTCCAGGGTATCCAGCGTGTTCTTTAACGTGCACAGGGTATGGTTCTCCCGCACACGGGACCACGGCTTAACGTCCCATCCGACGGACGGCGGCCTTTCCAAACCCGTCGGTGTCCCCTATGTGGGCAGGGCTGGGAATTTTGCGGAGATAAATCTCAACGCTGACCCAGCTGGGACTCGAACCTGGAAACTGCAGATTACGAGCCTGGCGCGCTACCGACTGAGCCACCCCCGCCCCATTCAAGGGAGAAAAAGTTCTCAAAAGCCATTTCAATGGAATACATTTCGTTTAAACAACCGATCTCATCTTACGCATTCAAAAAAAGAAAAGAAAAATTTGTCAGATGCAGGCCGAAAGATTTATGCGTCATTGGCTTATTATTTCAAGCGTAAAAATACGACTCACCGATTCAGGTTATGATTCACCTAATGGGGAAAATGAAACGCACAGAAGTATATTGTAGTAAGCAGGCGAAACACAATAATAAGATTCGAGGTAGAATTCCGTCTAGAAGACTTCAAATTACTAATTTTTCTCCGTCAATCAAGTTTGTTACATTAGTGTTAAACACTCCAAATGAACTCGGTGACCAAATTCTGTGCCCATCCCCACTAATCCCGGCTTAAAATTCCATTGCACTAACCTAATGTATTCCGGCATCACGACAATAGACTTTTTATCAAAGACCACAGTAGCGTAATCAAATTAAACAAAATTTTTAAAAAATTAGCTTTAAATATTTTTAATACGGTAATTGAGGTGAAGGTTTTACTGTGTTTTACTTGAGGTGTTACTAAAAGCTTCATGGGCACTTTGGGGACTGCAGCTCACAATTTACGAAACATTTGAGCTAGATAACACAATTTACGAAACATTTGAGCTAGAGCTTAGATAATCTGCTACATGTGACCTCTCATCATTTCTTTCAAAGTCATTCTGACTAGCATTTCAAGGTTCAAGCTCATTCACTTCAAGTCATTCTGACTAGCATATCAAGCTCATTCTGACTAGCATTTCAAGGTCATTCTGACTAGCATTTCAAGGTCATTCTGATTGGCATTTCAAGGTCATTCTGACTAGCATTTCAAGGTCATTCTGACTAGCATTTCAAAGTCATTCTGACTAGCATTTCAATGCATTCTGACTAGCATTTCAAGGTCATTCTGACTAGCATTTCAAGGTCATTCTGACTAGCATTTCAAGGTCATTCTGACTAGCATTTCAAGGTCATTCTGATTGGCATTTCAAAGTCATTCTGACTAGCATTTCTAGGTCATTCTGACTAGCATTTCAAAGCCATTCTGACTAGCATTTCAAGGGCATTCTGCTAGCATTTCAAAGTCATTCTGACTAGCATTTCAAGGTCATTCTGATTGGCATTTCAAAGTCATTCTGACTAGCATTTCAATGTCATTCTGACTAGCATTTCAAAGTCATTCTGACTAGCATTTCAAGGTCATTTTGACTAGCATTTCAAAGTCATTCTGACTAGCATTTCAATGTCATTCTCACTAGCATTTCAAGGTCATTCTGACTGGCATTTCAAGGTCATTCTGATTGGCATTTCAATGTCATTCTGACTAGCATTTCAAGGTCATTCTGACTAGTATTTCAAGGTCATTCTGACTAGTTGCTCTTTCAAAGTTATCCTCTCTGATAGTCTTTCAAGGTCTCTGATTAGTCTGTCTTATTGATCTTTCAACGTCGTGCTCTCTTATTGGTCTTTCAAGGTTATTCTCTCTGGCTGAATTTTCTAGGTCATACATGCTCTCTGACTGATCTTTCAAGATCATGTCTCTGATTGGTATTTCAAGGTCATCATCTCTGATTTAAGTCTTTCAATGATCTCATACTTGTGAAAGAGGTACTTCGATGCCCCCAACCAGAACTGTTCGGTCGAACTGAATCAAAGCAGAACCAATAATCAGACGAATAAACAGTAAAACTGAACCTTACGCTGAATTGCCGCGTTATGTTTTTACCCTAAGTTTTGTTACCCTCTGTTTTCTATTTATAGGTGAATAATCTCTCTCCATCTTCATCTTCCTTCAAGGATGCCATCTCCAACCTGGTCCTCCGATACAACGCTCACGGATTCATCGAACAGCTGCAGAAGAAATGGTACGGGCGCGTTCCTTGCTTCAACCACTCAGTGCACAGACTCAACAAGCCGAAGCCCTTAAGCATCAGCGCCGTAGCGGGGGTGTTCATCATGCTCGTGGTAGGACTCCTCGTCGGTATCGTCATCCTCGTCATCGAGCACATGGTCTTCAAGCATGCCCTTCCCGTCCTTAGGAGCAAGCCCAAGGATTGTTTCTGGAGGAGCCCCAACCTCATGTTTTTTAGTCAGGTAAAAGAATTCTGCATCAAAAAAATGTGTCTGTTTTTTCGCACTCTGCGAATGTCGAGTGATTGTTTGGGGATTTTTTTGTTTTTTTTTCCTCGTGTGCTTTGTCTTCAATGAGATGGTCTTGGAAAGATCGTCGTCCATCGGATGAGACCTAAAGACGTGGTCCAATGTGTAGGAGAGCTATATCCTGTCAGGTTAAAAAATATATTAAGCGTCTTACGCAAGAAATTTTCATCTGCCTCTTAGAAGCTGAAACAATTCAGGCTGATCTTGGGGTCATTGTTTTCAAGATCAGTCTTTTTGTGATCTTTCCAAGATTCAGTCTTTTTAAGAGATTCATTTTTTTTTTGTAAACAAGAAACAGGAATCTTGATGTTTTCGATACTAGATGCTTACGCAGTATCTTGGGCATCAACTTATAATTAATGATGAAGTTAGGCAAAGTATCGTCAACCTCCTTTGAGTAGTATATTGCGCAGAAGAGACTCCATTGGTTTAGCCATGTTGCCCGTATGAATCATTATAGATTGGTGAATAGGGTTATGAACAGTGTACCTAAAAGCCTCAGAAAGATCGGGATTTGGGTTGGGTTGTTTCACCTCTGAGCGGCACTTTTTTGCACATCATAGGCTAAATGGCCAGGTCACATGGACCCCGAAGGCTCAGAGAAGGTTGGGGGAGGGGACCCACTGGAACAGCTGTTGGGAGACAGATGGTAGCCTCCCGTCAAGGCCATCCAGCGTGTTCTTTAACGTGCACAGGGTATGACTCTCCTGCACACGGGGCCACGGCTTAACGTCCCATCCGACGGACGGCGGCCTTTCCAAGCCCATCGGTGTCCCCCCTACTGACCGTGGGCAGGGCGGGGGAATTTTTGCGGAGATAAATCTCAACGCTGACCCAGCTGGGACTCGAACCTGGGAACTACAGATTACGAGCCTGGCGCGCTACCGACTGAGCCACCCCCGCCCCAAAGATGGGGAGACTTAGGATGTGGTGGGCAGACAATGTCAAACAGGACCTTGTTAGAATTGGTGTGCAGTGGTCAGATTCAGGAGATGTAGCTCAGGACAGACGAGCTTCTAGGACTAAATTGAACAGTCTGGTTAGACGACTTAACCACAACATACCTGACCAATTTCCATCAGTTCAGTAGTCAAAATAATAAAACATGGTACTACAATGAGTAACGTACTTGTAACAAAGACTAGTGGCTTGGGAAGGCCGTTCTCTTAACATACATTAAAAGGGTTCTCTGTTCCTTGTTAGGATGACACACTCAGCATTGCAAAATCAATTAGATGACTATGATGGGAAGCCCCCCTTCAACCTCTAATAGTTGTAGAATATTATATCGTTTATCTACCTTTAGTCGGCGACTTGGGGTCCTTGTGAACTGGCCATTTTAAAGGCTCTGTGTAACAAGAGACAATTACATTTGCTTAAACTTCAAAGATCGTTCTTATAGCTCAGTGATTTGCAAGCTTGGTTACTCCTAAAAGAATCGGGCGCCGGATAAGACATAGAATTGTATTGTTCACTTGGGAGTCGGAAGGATTGGGTTGGGTTGTTTTACCTCTGAGCTCCACTTTTATTGCACACAATGGGCCCCCTCCAATAGGGGACCACCTTGTCGTGGTGGAGGGGTCTAGGCTCCAGCAACCCGGTCGAAGGCTGTGCCGACCGGTTGGACGTGCCGGTTGGACGGTGACTGTGTCCGAGACCTCACCTATCAGGTGCGCTGGGTGAGCAGTTCGAGGGCTCGGCAGAACGGATTTGGTCCCCTAGTAGGCCTGAGCCCTCTCAAAAGTCTGGGCCTTACTAAGAGTCTCCACCCCGGGTGCCGAGCGAACTTGGATCTATATATCCTTGTTCATGGCTAACCGGGGAATAGATTAAAGTATGGTTTCTTCCGGTGGTTAGCTTTCCTTCTATAGATCTGCTGCCATGTGAGGCTGGGGTTGAGGTGATACTTTAGGGCGTATTCCTTGCCCCCGGCTCTAGATAGCACGGCTTTTCATAACTGGTAGTGTCGTATAGGCGGAATCGGGAATTGCCGTGGTTGCATAAGATCGCAACACAAAAGAGGTGTACACAATGGGCTAAATGGCCAAGTTACAAAGATCCCAAATGCTCAGCGAAGGATGGGGTAGGGGACCCACTGGACCGCTAATGGAGGAGAGAGATGGCAGCCTCCCGTCAAGGCCATCCAGCGTGTTCTTTAATGTGCACAGGGTATGGATTTCTTTTGAACATGGAACCACTTAACGTTGCATCCGATTCACTGTGGGTTTTCCAACCGATTCATTTCCCATTTTCTATTCGATGAGAAAGTAGTTGTGTGTTGACTTCTTTAGAGAACATAAATGTCAGTTGGGACTCGAACCTGATTACGAGCCTGGCGCGCTACCAACTAAGACCCACCCCTCGTCCCTAGTCGGCAGAGTAAGAAGGGAAATTCCCCCTCCTCCCTGGAAAAATTAATCGAAAAATTAATTTATGACGAATAATACATCTGCACTAAAAATTAATAAGCTTTTTCCCTTAACCAAACATAATATTAATTTTTTTACACGTTTTCTTTTATTTTCAGAAACATTACATTTATTTATTAGCATGGAAAAACATTCTTTGACATGCATTTTCAACAATAAATTTCTCGCTTTTTCATTTTTCGTTTTGTTTTCAGGCATCCTTATTTGTGTTGCCGAGTGGTTAGCACGCTTGGCTAGTGATCTAAGGGACCTGGGTTCGAGCCCCGGTATTAGACATGGATGTGTGTGTCGTTTTTCTGCTGAGGTCCTGCCATCCTCTCAGACCTTCTACTATGGCATATAAACTGACAGGCTCCTGTCAGACCTCTGTGGCAAGCAGCTGCTTGAGGGGGTATTTATTTTAGAATGTTTCCCTGGTTGCAATTTTCGAAACTTCGCTCATTAATGAACAATAAATTTTCAGCTTGAGACATTGATTTTTTTCTCAGCCTCCCTACGTCCTCTGAAAGCATTTCTGTCAATGCTCATGTTCGTCTTTCTGCTGAGGTCTCGCCATCCTCACAGATCTCCTCTATGGCTATCACACTGATAGGCTCCTGTCAGACCTCTGTGATAAGCAACTACTTGAGGATTGGGTTGTTTTACCTCTGAGCGCACGTTTTTTGCACATAATAGGCTAAATGGCCAGGTCACAATGACCCCGAAAGCTCAGAGAAGGCTGGGGGAGGGGACCCACTGGAACAGCTGTTGGGAGAGAAATGGTAGCCTCCCGTCAAGGCCATCCAGCGTGTTCTTTAATGTTGGGTTGTTTTACCTCTGAGCGGCACTTTTTTGCACACCATGGGCTAAATGGCCAGGTCACAAGGGCCCCGAAAGCTCAGAGAAGGTTGGGGGAGGGGACCCACTGGAACAGCTGTTGGGAGACAGATGGTAGCCTCCTGTCAAGGCCATCCAGCATGTTCTTTAATGTTGGGTTGTTTTACTTCTGAGCGGCACTTTTTTACACACCACGGGCTAAATGACCAAGTTACATGAACCCGAAGGCTCAGAGAAAGCTGGGGGAGGGGACTCACTGGAAAAGCTGTTAGGAGACAAATGGTAGCCTCCCGTCAAGGCCATCCAGTGTGTTGTTTAACGTGCACAGGGTGTGGCTCTCCTGCACACGGGGCCAAGCTTAACGTCCCATCCGACGGACGGCGGCCTTTCCAAGCCCATCGGTGTCCCCTACTGACTGTGGGCAGGGCAGGGAATTTTGCGGAGATAAATCTCAACGCTGACCCAGCTGGGACTCGAACCTGGGAACTGCAGATTACGAGCCTGGCGCCCAACCAAATGAAACACCCCTACCCTACGACTTGAAGGGTAATTCACTTTTTTTAAACTTTAGGATTAAAGTACCACTAAGTTATGACATCCTTTCTCCAGATTACTTTTCTTATATCTAGAAAGTAACACGAACTTTAAATAAGAAGGTAGAATAGTATCTCTTATCTTACTTTCCCTCTGTTTATCTGTTTCAGAAACTGTATCGTTTTATCAACACTGTGGAGTTGGTTTCACCCCACCACTCGGCAAAAGAAATCGTTACCAATCTCAGGGAGGGACAAATCTTCAGCCTTTTTCAGAAAAGTGTCAAAAGGGTGAGTGCAATTTTTGTCTTATCTCTTCCAGAAGATCATCAAAGAGTTTATTAAATCGCGTTAAAAATGAATTCGACTTCAGCCGTAATATAAGTTTTCAATCTTGATTTTAATTGCTTAAGAAATAAATAGGAATGTAAAATGATTCTTCTTGATTAATAATAAATTCACAGATTATCTGTTTGACATATAATTCAAGAAACAGTTTCGGGGAATAAATGATTTGCCGATGAGTGCCACGTGATACATGACACGTGCTCTAACCAGTAAGTTATCAGCAGCTATGTCATTTATCCACTTAGTTGTGACTTGTAAATCTCATTCATCTGTCGGTGATGGCGCCATCTATGATCAGAAAAGGCAACCAATCCGGTATTGCTCAATATCGGATAATAATATTATTGGAAAATGGTAATTTGTGAATTTATTACTGATTAATTCTTGTATTATTAACGTTTTAGCGTCAGTGACTTCCTTATATATATATAAAGTGAGGAATATTAGAAAATTGCCTTTTACTGATCATAGATGGCGCCATGGTCAGTGAGATTATTTTGTCTTGGAAAAGAGCGAAAATGGGACTATTTGATCGTGAAAAAGAGTGAAAGTGGGACTATTTGGTCGTGAAAGAGAGTGAAAGTGGGACTATTTGGTGGTGAAAAAGAGTGAAAGTGGGACTATTTGGTGGTGAAAAAGAGTGAAAGTGGGACTATTTGATCGTGAAAAAGAGTGAAAGTGGGACTATTTGGTCATGAAAGAGATTGTAAGTGGGACTATTTGGTCGTGAAAAAGAGTGAAAGTGGGACTATGTGGTCGTTAAAGAGAGTGAAAGTGCGACTATTTGGTCGTGAAAGAGAGTGAAAGTGGGACTATTTGATCGTGAAAAAGAGTGAAAGTGGGACTATTTGGTCGTGAAAAAGAGTGAAAGTGGGACTATTTGGTCATGAAAGAGATTGTAAGTGGGACTATTTGGTCGGGAAAAAGAGTGAAAGTGGGACTATTTGGTCGGGAAAAAGAGTGAAAGTGGGACTATTTGATCGTGAAAGAGAGTGAAAGTGGGACTATTTGGTCGTGAAAGAGAGTGAAAGTGGGACTATTTGGTCGTGAAAGAGAGTGAAAGTGGGACTATTTGGTCGTGAAAAAGAGTAAAAGTGGGACTATTTGGTCGTGAAAAGGAGTGAAAGTGGGACTATTTGATCGTGAAAGTGGGACTATTTGGTCGCGAAAGAGAGTGAAAGTGGGACTATTTGGTCGTGAAAGAGATTGAAAGTGGGACTATTTGGTCGTGAAAAAGATTGAAAGTGGGACTATTTGGTCGTGAAAAAGAGTGAAAGTGGGACTATTTGGTCGTGAAAGAGATTGAAAGTGGGACTATTTGGTCGTGAAAAAAGATTGAAAGTGGGACTATTTGGTCGTGAAAGAGAGTGAAAGGGGGACTATTTGGTCGCGAAAGAGATTGAAAGTGGGACTATTTGGTCGTGAAAAAGAGTGAAAGTGGGACTATTTGGTGTGAAAATGTGTCTAAGACCACAAGGGGAAGATCTATATACTCGCGAGTGAGAGCAGATCTATTGTGCTTCAACAACCTTAACAGTCTTTTGCGTCCAGAAAAAAAGTGAGAGTGGGACTCTTGGCCTTAGAATAGAGTAAGAGCGGATCTTTGACTGCAAGAGGAAGCGAACCTGTACACTGGAAATGGAGAGCATTTCTGTTATATCTCGACGCTTCAAAGGAGATTGAGAGAGAGGAAGAGCGGATCTGAGACTACATATGAGACTGTGTTGGGGAGAAGAGAGTAGGGCTTAGAACATAACTGAGAGAGTTGGAAAAAAAGAGTGAGAATTGATCAACGACCTCATGTAAGAGTGAGTACGCTGGACTCAAAAGAGACATATGAATTTAGTGATCATACAAGATGTGTTTAACAGCGCTCGTATCTAAGAAACAAATAGGGAGGTGGTGGGGGAGACAGCTGCATCTTTTCGGGAAAGATAAGACTGGATTGAAATTCTATTTTAAAATCTTCCTCTCCGTATTGGGGCGGGGGTGGCTCAGTCGGTAGCGCGCCAGGTTCGAGTCCCAGTTGGGTCAGCGTTGAGATTTATCTCCGCAAAACTCCCCCGTCCTGTCAGTAGGGAGCACCGATGGGCTTGGAAAGGTCACCGTCCGTCGAATGGGACGTTAAGCGGTGGCCCCGTGTGCGAGAGAGCCATACCCTGTGCACGTTAAAGAACACGCTGGATGGCCTTGACAGGAGGCTACCATCTGTCTCCCAACAGCTGTTCCAGTAGGTCCCCTCCCCCAACTTTCTCTGAGCCTTTGGGGTCCTTGTGACCTGGCCATTTAGCCCATGGTGTGCAAAAAAGTGCCGCTCAGAGGTAAAACAACCCAACGTTAAAGAACAGGCTGGGTGGCCTTGACGGGAGGCTACCATCTGTCTCCCAACAGCTGTTCCAGTGGATTCCCTCTCCCAACCTTCTCTGAGCCTTCGGGGTCCTTGTGACCTGGCCATTTAGCCCATGGTGTGCAAAAAATTGCCGCTCAGAGGTAAAATAACCCAACCCTCTCCGTATTGAAAATCGAATGAAATATGGATACGTTCCATAATTTTTGCTTATTGTTACGATTACTAGCGATCTCTTCTAAAAGAGGTGGAAGGCTTTCCCCTTGTCTCCCCCCCCACACACACACACAAGGACCGGCCTTGGTTTTTAACTGTAGATCACTTAACCGTTGTATTTGTTTATCCCTCAATTAATTCGTATTTGTGTCTGAACTATTCTTTCTCCCTACAGAAAGCGAAAGAAGAAGCCAGGAGAAGGAAAAGCAAGTCACAGTTCTTTGAGATGATTCAAGAAATAAGAAAAGTGTAAGTTGTTCTTTCACCATTTTCAAGACACCGTATATATTTAGCGGAATAGCCGGAGCGGTGAGACTATGAGACTGCGCAGTTGAGGCTGGTTTATCCATTGGTGTCCCTACCGACAGAGGGCAGAGTTTTGCGGAGCTAAATCTCAATACTGGCCCAGGAGGGACTCGAACTTCGAAACTGCAAATTACAAGCCTAGCTCATTATCGAGTGACTCACCTCACCCATAGAGGTCAAACCCTTACTGGTCACGTGATCACGCCTCAAGATGACGACTTTGCTTTGACTCTGGCCAGTGAAACGAAATTTCATTCCATCTTTCTTCCAATTTTATATTCAACTAAACGTTTTTCTCTTCTGGTCATCAATGTCAGTCCTTTACCTTTACCGTGCATCGCATTCCGCTGTAGTCAGCGTTGAGATTTATCTCCGCAAAATTCCCCGCCCTGCCCACGGTCAGTAGGGGACACCGATGGGCTTGGAAAGGCAGCCGTCCGTCGGATGGGACGTTAAGCCGTGGGCCCCGTGTGCGGGAGAGACATACCCTGTGCACGTTAAAGAACACGCTGGATGGCCTTGACGGGAGGCTACCATCTGTCTCCCAACAGCTGTTCCAGTGGGTCCCCTCCCCCAACCTTCTCTGAGCCTTCGGGGTGCATGTGACCTGGCCATTTAGCCCATGGTGTGCAAAAAAGTGCCGCTCAGAGGTAAAACAACCCAACCCATTCCGCTGCCACACAACGTCTTATACTACACAAAACCTTTTTTATTTTGAGAAATTTAATAAAGAATAATGCACGTTTCCTTTTCATGAGTGCGAAGTAAGCAGAAGAATGAATCTAGAAACTTAAAAACGGTCACAAAAAAATTCGACAAGACCCCTTCTACAACCCCCCCCCCCCCCCCCCCGTTCACTCCCCCCTTCTACAAACCTCAACTCTGTCTCGGCATCCGCTATTGTGTGCCAGTAACTCCCCAAAAAAGAGGGCCGGGGGTAGCTCAGTCGGTAGCGTGCCAGGCTCGTAATCTGCAGTTCCCAGGTTCGAGCCCCAGCTGAGTCAGCATTGAGATTTATCTCTGCAAAATTCCCTGCCTACGGTCAGTAGGGGACACCGATGGGCTTGGTAAAGGCCGACGTCCGTCGGATGGGACATTAAGCCGTGTCCCCGTGTGCTGGAGAGCCACATCCTGTACACGTTAAAGAACACGCTGGATGGCCTTGACGGGAGGCTACCATCTGTCTCCCAACATCCGTTCCAGTGGGTCCCCTCCCCCAACCTTCTCTGAGCCTTCGGGGTCCTTGTGACCTGGCCATTTAGCCCATTGTGTGCAAAAAAGTGCTGCTCAGAAGTAAAACAACCCAACGTTAAAGAACACACTGGATGGCCTTGACGGGAGGCTACCATCTGTCTCCCAACAGCCGTTCCAGTGGGTCATCTACCCCAACCTTCTCTGAGCCTTCGGGATCCTTGTGACTTGGCCACTTAGCCCATTGTGTGCAAAAAATTGCCGCTCAGATGTAAAACAACCCAACCCAAAAAAAGAACGGAGAATACAGTTGGAAAACTACCGAGTATATAATTTTTCAAAGAAGATTTAATCTCTTCTTCCTTCTCGTAAAGATTTATGATTTCATTTATTTTTTTTTTGTTTTAATTCCCCAGAAACTCAAATGGAGTATCGTGAACTTCTCAGTTCTTTCCTGTATTAATATTCAAGGATTATTATTATTATTAACTTTAAAGGATGCCATTAATCAATTTCCGCAATCTGCTCTTTTGAAAGGTCTAATGTTTAACTTTCCACATAAAGATGGGAGTACAATTGCTTCTTTAATCAAATATACACAGTCGTATCAGAATAATATGATCACCTACCATACATATAGTACGGTAGGTGGTCATATTACTCTGATACTATAAGCAGTAGTTTGTTTTGCCATACCATGTCGTCATGGGCATCCGAAGGGGGCAGGGGGGAGGGGCAAACGGAGCACTTGCCTCCCCCCTCTCCCCGGATCGAGTAAAAAATTTCACAAATTATAATCGTAACAATTTAAACGTAATTATTTTATATACATTATGTTTCTGTTTTTGTATTGATGAAATACTGTCTTCTATAATCTACTTGTGAAAAAAAACCCTAAAAAATTAGATAATTAAATAAAAATTTATTGATGTAATTATTTGTCTCCAAGCTTTGCCTCCCCCCCCCCACCCTCTGGAAAATTTTCTGCGGACGCCCGTGCATGTCGTACTGATTCTCACTCGTAACAGAGGAAAGATGACTGCTCAAGATGGTGGTTTTCAATATGATGCTGAAGATGATGGTTTTCAATATGATGCTGAAGATGATGGTTTTCAATATGATGCTGAAGATGATGGTTTTCAATATGATGCTGAAGATGATGGTTTTCAATATGATGCTGAAGATGATGGTTTTCAATATGATGCTGAAGATGATGGTTTTCAATATGATGCTCAAGATGATGGTTTTCAATATGATGCTGAAGATGATGGTTTTCAATATGATGCTCAAGATGATGGTTTTCAACATGTGGCTGAAGATGATGGTTTTCAATATGATGCTCAAGATGATGGTTTTCAATATGATGCTCAAGATGATGGTTTTCAATATGATGCTCAAGATGATGGTTTTCAACATGTGGCTGAAGATGATGGTTTTCAATATGATGCTCAAGATGATGGTTTTCAATATGATGCTCAAGATGATGGTTTTCAACATGTGGCTGAAGATGATGGTTTTCAATATGATGCTCAAGATGATGGTTTTCAATATGATGCTCAAGATGATGGTTTTTCCCGATTATACCCGAATTTTACTATCCCCTCCCCTCCCGAAAAAAGAAGATTTATGAAATATTCGGTTTCGTAATAGTCTCTTGCTTTTTCTCACAAAAAATTTGAATTTCATAATAGTTTGATGCTTTTCCTTATAAAAAAACAAAAACACGTATTTCGTAATAGTTTGTTGCTATTCCTCATAAAAAAGAAAAGATTAAATTAGCATACTGGTTATTTCAGTTTGTCACTTGCCAACACTGCACATACAAAGATAAGAGAATGAATTATTTTTATTAATTATTCTATGTTATGTGGCTGTTACTTGTTCAGGGCTTTATAGCGCTATGTTATGTACATAAATACATGTAATACAGATACTACCACCATCAAAATTGTGGAGGCTTGGCTGTCCAACTCCTGATAATAGATGGCGCCACTGATGAATCACTAGAAATGCTTATATGTTACTTTGTTGAAGAAATGGTCAATTCCTCGGTGGTCTAGCGATTTTGACGCCCGGAATGATTATGGGGGCCTGGGTTCGAATCCCACTCCGGAAAATCATTGTTTTTAAGTGTTTCTTATCTACAGGACGTTTTCCTGGGATAATTTATTACTGATATTAAAGTCTCACATGTTATTTAGGACACGAAAACCAAACGGATGAAATGACAGTCAGACGATTCTGGTAAGAGCACTTAAAGGACAACTGCTGATGTCGAAAAGACAGAGATGGTTCATCGGTCTCAGTGTAAAGATTCTGACCCAGTAAGGAGCAGAAGGACCCCGTGCAAACAAGGAGGGCCTGATGGTGGAGAGGGTACATCATCTTCACCACCGAATTCTGGGCAGAATCGTACACCTGGGATCAATAGTCCGGTTTCGACTAGATAAGTGCACGGGAACTGCAGATTACGGTCCTGGCACGCTACCGACTGAGAACCCCCCCTCCAAACTCTCAAGATGTAGTCTTGTGGCACCCTCTGTTCTTAGGAGAAAAGCGTGACCCGTTATGCAGGACAGTCTTACCGTATGAACGTTAAAGAACACGCTGAATGACCTTAACGAGAGGTTTCCATCTGTCTCCTAACCATTGTCCAGTGGATCCCCTCCCCATAACCTTCCTTCCATCCATCTCCTAACCGCTGTCCAGTGGATCCCTCCCCATAACCTTCCTTCCATCTGTCTCCTAACAGCTGTCCAGTGGATCCCCTCTCCATAACCTTCCTTCCATCTGTCTCCTAACAGCTGTCCAGTGGATCCCCTCCCCAAAACCTTCCTTCCATCTGTCTCCTAACAGCTGTCCAGTGGATCCCCTCCCCAAAACCTTCCTTCCATCTGTCTCCTAACAGCTGTCCAGTGGATCCCCTCTCCATAACCTTCCTTCCATCTGTCTCCTAACAGCTGTCCAGTGGATCCCCTCTCCATAACCTTCCTTCCATCTGTCTCCTAACCGCTGTCCAGTGGATCCCTTCTCCATAACCTTCCTTCCATCTGTCTCCTAACAGCTGTCCAGTGGATCCCCTCCCCATAACCTTCCTTCCATCTCTCTCTCCTAACCGATGTCCGGTGGATCCCCTCCCCATAACCTTCCTTCCATCTCTCTCTCCTAACCGCTGTCCAGTGGATCCCCTCCCCATAACCTTCCCTAAAACCTACGGTCTTTTTAAATTTCTTTTTGTACATAAAAGTGTTTTTCAGAGGTAAACAAAAACCCATCAATTCCCCCTCCACCCCCCTCCTAGATCTCTCAATGGGTAAATCATCACTACTATGTACTAATGATTGCTTAATACTAATCCTTAAAACCCTGAAAAAAAGCTAATGCCCAATCTTATTTTTTACAGGGTTCGCCAGCAACAACAACAACGTCGGGTCGCCACTCTGAACGATCCACTTCGAGAAGCCGGAAATCAACAACTGCTGTCGCCAGAAATCTGTTCCCCCGCAGAGGACAAACAACTGCTCATCGGCGGGCGAAGAGCATTGGGAGGCGGCGGCGTTGTCATGAGCACCGGCGTCGGAACACCCGCAGAGTGGGGTTACCATCCTTACCATCCAATGGGGTCAAGACGCCTCGATATTCTGTCTTCCTCGCCATCCATGCAACAACATCCACAACCTCCAACCGCTTCTTCTTCGGCTATAAGACTTCGGCACGGATCGTTACGAAGTCTCTGGGAACCGAGAATATCCGATAAATACCGAAGACCTCTTCTCGGTCCTGGCAACTATGGACACCGGCACAACTTTCACCATCACCACTATTACATCGGCCCGAACTTTCTGGAACACGACTTCGATCAGGGTTCTGTGAGTTCCCGTTCTCCCACCGTCAGTTCCGGGGATTACTCGAACCTAAGGACGACGGCGAACACCACGCTGGTGAGCATCAGCATGGACGACATGCGTTTGCTAAACAACAGCAGAGAGAATGGCGAGACTGCCGTAGACGATGCTACGAAATCTTCTCTGTCACCTAAACTTCGGAAGAGGAGGTTTCTTTCCATGGAAGATCTGGCAGTGTTGAAGAGGAAGAAGAAGACGATGACGATAGAGGCAAGACAGGAAGAGTGGCCCAGAAGTAGGGAGAGTATGTGCATGGATAAAAGTGTCCGCGGAGTGAGACAATTGAGCATGGAGATAGACGAACTACGAATCTATTCAATGAGTAAAGAGGAAATAGTGCGATTGTGGCAAGCATCAGAGAGGGCGCTGTTGAATAGATTGAGGGACACTCTACGAGAGAAGAGAGCGTTAGAGGAGAAATTAGCATTTATTCAAAAGACTCTAGTCAAACCTCCTTGAAAACGAGGGCGAGACCATCGTGTCATATAAAAAAAAAAGACAGCAATCGCAAAAATTCTTTCAAGAGGATTAAACAGGAAAAAAAAAGGGTAAAACCACGCATTATAGGTTACAAGGCACTAGAGAGTAGGAACCAAACAAATAAAAACTTAGAAACAACAAAAAAGCACCAGGCGAATATATCGTTTATATTTGCCAGCTTTGTTAAAAAGAAAAGGCTGCGTGACGTTTGCTTTTTGGGTATGAAGCAAATTTCTCACGTGAAGATGAACAAGATGAAGAATATTGGAGATTTAAGAAGATATTGAAGATTTAAAAAAAAAAGAAGTGATGACGTTTATGTGTTCAGCAGCAATACGTAGGTGTAGAAAACGTAGTCAATCTGATAATAGTTTTAATCATAACTAGTCTGGAATTTGTAGTGGAGGCCTTGATGACGTAGAACCGGAAATGACACTCTCCACGCGAGCTTCCACTTAAGTACCCGTAACCGTCCACACGAGAAGATGTGGACAACGAGTTTCATTAGAGAGTGCGATTAGAGGGAAGGAAAAATGCTAAGTGAGTGTTGTAGACAGATTTCCTGGTGGGAAAGGTCATTGCAGTCAAAGTAACCTATGGTATCTTTCATATGGGAAAGAAGCAAGATTGTAGACAACACATGTAGTTGAGTGTTTGGTTGAGGAATTGATCCCCGTTTCTTCACCCACCCCTCTCACAACACGTTTTATTGTTTTCGTTTTTCTAGATACGAGGAAACCAAGATAGAATATTCTTTCAGAAAAATAAACTGAGAGTTTTGGCAGATTCCTAACATAGCAAATATTTCGCTAAATACGATCTGAATTAGCGGTTCCCAAACTCGGGTCGATACACATTGTCGAGGTCGTGGATTCAGAGGTTCTCATTCTTAGAGTGGCGAGGTAACCGTAAGATGTAAGTATGCGAGTAAAAGTCCTTAATAAAGTCGTGATGTGGGAGGTCCTCAGAAAATTCGCAAAGAGTAGCGGGGTTGGAGGTTCTCAGTATGGTCGTGAAGGGTCAAGGGTCATGGGGTGGGTGGTCTTCAGTAGGATCGCGAAGGGTCAAAGGTCATGGGGTGGGAGGTCCTCAGTAGGATCGCGAAGGGTCAAGAATTGTAGAGTAAGAGGTTCTCAGTAAGGTCGTAAAGGATCAAGGGTCGTGTAGCAAGAGGTCCTAAGTATGATCGTGAAGAATCAAAGATTGTAGGGTGAAGGTCCTCAGAAAGGTCGCAAAAGGTTATGGGGTAAGGTCGTCAAGGGTCAAAGATCGGGGGGAGGTCCTCATAAAGGTCACGAATGTTCAAGGGTCATGGGATAAGAGGTTCTAACAAAGATGTCGAAAGGCTAAGGGTCACAGGGTCAAGGGATGTCCTCGGCAAGGTCCTGAAAGGTCAAGGGTTGCAGGTGGGAGACCCTCAGCAGGGTCGTGAAGGGATTATTGTCAATAGTTTTTACCTTTTTAAATGCTTAAAAGTACCCAAAAGAGGAGGAAACTGATCCAACCAATAAATTTTTTATATGAGGTTCAAAAAGTCGATTTAGAGTCGCATGGGAAAAAAGTTTGGGAACTGCTAGTGTAAATGCCAAGTCCTAACGACCAGGTAACTGCGTCGGATAGGACATTGTCTAAGCAGTGGTTTTTCCCAAAATGTGAACAGCATGGAAATTCCAAAATCTACCGAAAGTGTCCCATTCTTTTTTTATTAGAGGCAAGTATTCCAGTTTAAAAGAAGATGTTTCATTTTCTGAGGAAAGTGGCCAGTTTTAAAGGGATGCTCCTGTTTTTTTAGGAGCGTGTTTTATTCATTAGGGGAAATGTTTAGTCTTAAGCAATATTCTTTTTTTTTACAAGGTGTTACAATATTTGAACGAAGAGGGTGTTCCATTTTTTAAGAAGAATAGTACTCCAAATTTGAAATAAAGTTTCATTATGAAATAGAATTTTCAATTTTTTTAACTAATTGCCTTGAAAAAACGTGACATCTCCGTGAGATTCAGAGGGGTATTATTATTTTTTACTTTTGAAACCATAGTATATACTTGAAATCTTTTGACACCATCCTGAGATTTCTTAACACCTTTCTAAAATCATTTGACAACCTCTGAAATCTCTCAACATGCCTTTGAAATGTCCTAACATCCCTGAAATTGCTTTAATAGTTAGCGCAAATCGCTTAAAATGTTTACGAAATGTCTTAATACCTCCTTAAACCTTTTTAACCCCTTTGAAATCACTTAATGTTCATCTGAAATCTCTTGATACACCTATGGAGTTTCTAACACTTTCTTGAAATCTTCTAACACCACCATGAAATCTTAAAATACCTACGAAAACAATCTTATCAATTTTTTTCAACAACTAATAACATAATGTCAAATAAGATATTTCAATAGCTTAAAAATAAACTACTAAATACCTTTAGGGCGGGGGTGGCTCAGTCGGTAGCGCGCTAGGCTCGTAATCTGTAGTTCCCAGGTTCGAGTCCAAGCTGGGTCAGCGTTGAGATTTATCTCCGCAAAATTCCCCGCCCTGCCCACGGTCAGTAGGGGACACCGATGGGCTTGGAAAGGCCGCCGTCCGTCGGATGGGACGTTAAGCCGTGTCCCCGTGTGCGGGAGAGCCATACCCTGTGCACGTTAAAGAACACGCTGGATGGCCTTGATGGGAGGCTACCATCTGTCTCCCAACAGCTGTTCCAGTGGGTCCCCTCACCCAACCTTCTCTGAGCCTTCGGGGTCCATGTGAATTGGTCATTTAGCCCATGGTGTGCAAAAAAGTGCCGCTCAGAGGTAAAACAACCCAACCCAACCCCCCAACCTTCTCTGAGCCTTCGGGGTCCATGTGACCTGGCCATTTAGCCCATGGTGTGCAAAAAAGTGCCGCTCAGAGGTAAACCAACCCAACCCAACCCCCCAACCTTCTCTGAGCCTTCGGGGTCCAAGTGACCTGGCCATTTAGCCCATGGTGTGCAAAACAAGTGCCGCTCAGAGGTAAAACAACCCAACGTTAAGGAACACGCTCGATGGCCTTGACGTGAGGCTACCATCTGTCTCCCAACAGCTGTTCCAGTGGGTCCCCTCCCCCAGCCTTCTCTGAGCTTTCGGGGTCCATGTGACCTGGCCATTTAGCCCATGGTGTGCAAAAAAAGTGCCGCTCAGAGGTAAAACAACCCAACTAAATACCTCCTAAAATGGGTACCTCACCTACCTAAACCTCCACCTGGAAACATACCCATCGTATCTGCCCTGTAGAATCTTTTGACATCCTACTGAAATAATTCAACCACCTCAAGAAAACACCCGTATGAAATCTCCTGAAAATCCTACCTTGTAATATTTAAATATCACAGTGAATTCTCTTATCACTCTCTAGAAACATCCCATTAAATTTTTAGAAGCTCCTGAAATCTCTTAACGTTTCTGTGGAATCTCTGAATAGTCCGTGAAATCTTTTAATGTTCTCATTAATCCCCTTAACACTCTGTTCACATCTCTGGAATAACTTAACATCTCTCCGAAATATCCTATTACCACTAAAAAGCCCCATGAAATCTATTAACACCTCTCTGAACCTCAAAATACTTCAGCGAAATCTTCCAATATCTCTACGTAATCTCTTAGCAACCACTGGAAATCTCTCAATAAACTCTGAACACTCCTGTGAAATCTGTTAACACTGATGTGAAATCTTATAACACCCCTCTGAAATATCTCATCCAAACACTCTTGAGAAATCTGTTAACTCTAATGTGAACTCTTCTTACAGTCCTCTGAAATATCTCAATAACTCCCCCTCCAAACACACCTATGAAATCTGTTAACACTAATGTGAAATATTCTTACACTCCTCTGAAATATCTCAATAACTCCCCCTCCAAACACACCTATGAAAGCCGTTAACACTAATGTGAAATCTTCTTACAGTCCTCTGAAATATCTCAATAACTCCCCCTCCAAACACACCTATGAAATCTGTTAACACTAATGTGAAATCTTCTTACACTCCTCTGAAATATCTCAATAACTCCCCCTCCAAACACACCTATGAAATCTGTTAACACTAATGTGAAATCTTCTTACAGTCCTCTGAAATATCTCAATAACTCCCCCTCCAAACACACTTATGAAATCTGTTAACACTAATGTGAAATCTTCTTACACTCCTCTGAAATATCTCAATAACTCCCCCTCCAAACACACCTATGAAATCTGTTAACACTAATGTGAAATCTTCTACTACCCCTCTAAAATATCTTAATAATCCCCCTCCAAACACTCCTGTGAAATCTCTTAACACCATCCCAATGATCAATTGGTTGCACATAGTGTTACCGATTTATAATTAAATTCCTCTCTTTGAAAGTAGAGCACCTTCTTCAAAAAAGATTCTCCTCCCTCTCCCCACTCCATTTCAGTTTGTAAAGAAGCCATTGCCTCTCCCCAAGGTAATTAGCTTGATAGTGGCCTGTGCACTAAAAGGAGTACAAGAAAAGTTATAAATATAAAAATAATGCATTTTAGTTATCCTAGGTTTCAGAAAGCCTATTTTTATCGAAACAATTCATCCTTCGTTGAATCAATAACCCCCTTCCCAACTCTCCACTTCCTAATTTCAGTGGGGCGGGGGTGGCTCAGTCGGTAGCGCGCCAGGCTCGTAATCTGTAGTTCCCAGGTTCGAGTCCCAGCTGGGTCAGCGTTGAGATTTATCTCCGCAAAAATTCCCCCCCTGCCCACGGTCAGTAGGGGACACCGATGGGCTTGGAAAGGCCGCCGTTAGGGCTGCCTTTCCAGCCACGGATGGGACGTTAAGCCGTGGCCCCGTGTGCGGGAGAGCCATACCCTGTGCACGTTAAAGAACACGCTGGATGGCCTTGACGGGAGGCTACCATCTGTCTCCCAACAGCTGTTCCAGTGGGTCCCCTCCCCCAACCTTCTCTGAGCCTTCGGGGTCCATATGACCTGGCCATTTAGCCCATGGTGTGCAAAAAAGTGCCGCTCAGAGGTAAAACAACCCAAAGTTAAAGATCACGCTGAATGGCCTTGACGTGAGGCTACCATCTGTCTCCCAACAGCTGTTCCAGTGGGCCCCCTCCACCAACCTTCTCTGAGCCTTCGGGGTCCATGTGACCTAGCCATTTAGCCCATGGTGTGCAAAAATGTGCCGCTCAGAGGTAAAACAACCCAACCCAACCCTAATTTCAGTTGTAGGGAAAAGAGCAAGTCCAGATAAGATTTCTTCGCTTATTTCAGTCAAAATGTTTCCAGTTTCAAAAGTTTAAGCAAATGAAATAAATCGCACTTCGAGATATACAGGAGAAAACAGTCTGCCTTAATTCTCACTGCACTGTTCGTTCAATTGTATGAAATAAGAAACTGGGAGAGGGGAAAAAAGTAATTTTATTTTTGCTTTTTGACAGTCATCTTCATCCATCTCCACCCACCCACCCACCCTTTTCCATCGATTTCTTTTCCCCCTCAGTCTCTTTATACCGTTCAAGATAAAATGCAGAAATCAAATTTATAAACGTGATTTTCACCTAAATAAATTACTGATATAAGATATTCAATAATAAACCTACTTAAGCGAGAAAAAGAATTGATATTTACGCATTAACCCTAAATATTAAACCAGAACTAAATATGATTTTTCTCTAAACCTCGAAACCAATATTTCCGAAGTGGTGTACCCCGGAGCCCTCCCCTTCTTTTAATTAGTTTTCCTGTTTATTAATTTCCATAACGCTTTATTACAAAATCGAGTCCCACAAAACTAAAAGGCTTCTCCGCAGGAATCAAAATACAATAGACAATGAATAATCTCTCTATTATAAAATAAAGTCAATATTTACAATTAAAAGACGCCAAAAATAGTTTTTCCACATAAAAATTTCATTAGAATATTAAAAAAAATTATAATATAAAATTTTCTCCCCTTTTTTTTCGTATATTTAAAATTTATTTGTTTTAATAGATACAATTAAATAAAATATGTTGATTTTGCATCCTTGTTTAACATTTATTTATTACCATCATTACTTTTCAGTGATCCAGATTTTTAGCTTCTTATATAAGAATTTTATTTAGGGTTCCGCAAATATATTTCGAATGCGAAACTAAATTGTGAAACACTGCTCTGAATTAAAAGTTTTACGTATAAAACTCTAAACATCACCAGAAAGTAGTGATGGCTCTGTCGATGGCACAAAGCGAGGCTATACAGGAAAATAATCAGTTATGTTTAATTGTTGATATTCTAGTAATTGTATAAAAATTTCCATCGTATTAAAACATATTAATATGTATAATTAAGATGTACACATATATCAGTACATTTAATATATACACATTTAAAGTATGTACAGTCGCTCAAAAAAGCATCCGAACGCTATGGTTGATTATAGAATTCAGAAAAAAATATCTGGCAACGATTTTTTTTTTAGAAATTTGTTCTGGCAAGCTTCGTGTCACGTGATTACAGAATTCAGGAAAAATATCTGGAGCGTGTACAGCAACTGTACACGCTCCAGTTACCGTTCACAGCAAACTGTAGCGTGTGCAATTACTGCACACGCTCCAGTTTGCTGTGAACGGTAACTGCACACGCTCAATATTTCCGTGAGTGAGCCCACACGATCTAGTATCAAAATAATATGACCACCTACAGTCGCTCAAAAAAGCATCCGAACACCATGGTTGATTACAGAATTCAGAAAAAATATCTGGCACCGATTTTTTTTAGAAATTAGTGATCTGGCAAGGACCTTTGTGTCACGTGACACGAAGGTTGCCAGATCACTAATTTCTAAAAAAATCGTTGCCAAATATTTTTTTCTGAATTCTATAATCAACCACAGTGTTCGGATGCTTTTTTGAGCGACTGTACATACTTCAATTATATATCTATATTTATATTAATGCGTGGTGGCACAGTCAATGAGGAAATTAAACCCCTACTTTTAGCGACATTTTTTTAAACAAATCATTAATTCATCAACTGATGGATTAAATAACTTTAAAAACAATTCAATAACCCAAAAAATTTCAGGTAATCCTGGCTATGACACCGTTAATAATGTTCATATTTTCTTTATTTATATCAGTACACACCTTATACATTAATAGCTGCATCAATACTTATATATACTCAGATATCACTTTATTACGAACAGACCCAACAATTTACTAAGTGAAATTTAAATTTCGACTACTTCTTAAACAAGTTTTTATGGGGAGAAAAAATGCAACTGCAGATAAATAAGAGCAGCGAAGAACACACCATATTCTCGATTTTCCAACAACATTCATTCAACATTTGGGGCGGGGGTGGTTCAGTCGGTAGCGCGCCAGGCTCGTAATCTGTAGTTCCCAGGTTCGAGTCCCAGCTGGGTCAGCGTTGAGATTTATCTCCACAAAATTCTCCGCCCTGTCCACGGTTAGTAGGAGACACCGATGGACTTGGAAAGACCGCCATCCGTCGGATGGGACGTTAAGCCGTGGCCCCGTGTGCGGGAGAGCCATACCCTGTGCACGTTAAAGAACACGCTGGATGGCCTTGACGGGAGGCTACCATCTGTCTCCCAACAGCTGTTCCAGTGGGTCCCCTCCCCCAACCTTCTCTGAGCCTTCGGGGTCCATGCGACCTGGCCATTTAGCCCATGGTGTGCAAAAAAGTGCCGCTCAGAGGTAAAACAACCCAACCCAATACTTATATATACTCAGATATCACTTTATTACGAACAGACCCAACAATTTACTAAGTTAAATTTAAATTTCGACTACTAGTTTTTATGGGGAGAAAAAATGCAACTGCAGATAAATAAAGCAACGAAGAACACACCATATTCTCGATTTTCCAACAACATCCATTCAACATTTAAAGAGTTATGGGAATTTTAATATTTAACAACTTCGCTGATTCTGCAAGAAAATCGCCGAGAATAATATATATTTCTTTTGTACCTAGCCTCACTAGGGTCAGGCGAGATCCATCACTGCTAAGGACGCCTTGATGCATCGCTTCTATGCAAAGAGAAACAATGGATATTATGAATTAGGCCTCAAAAAGAGAGATAGCTTTCTGTCTTTTGACTGCTTCGAATATAGCTTTTTATTCAATTTTATTTAAGACCAGCTTATATTTCCCCAAGACAAAGCGAGTTTTATCAAATAATTCAGTTCAATGAAGAAAATTAATTAAATAGAAAAATATCGAAAATCATTTAATACTTTTCTTTATTTTTTTATTCATTCTCAGAGTTACCTTTTTTAAAGTGAAATACTTTTATCGAAATTTTTTAAAGTAGAATGGAAATTACAGATTATTCTATCCTAAATCGATCATTTATTAACGTAAATAATAATAATAATAATAATAATAATAATAATAATAATAATAATAATAATAATAATAATATACCTAATGGGTAATTAACATAAATAAGTGTTTAATAATAATAATAATAATAATAATAATAATAATTATTATTATTATTATTATTATTATTATTATTATTATTATTAATAATAATATACTAAATGATTTATATTAATAATAATAATATACTAAATGATTATATTATTAATAATAATAATAATATACTAAATGATTATATTATTAATAATAATAATAATAATATACTAAATGGGTAATTTATTAACATAAATAAGTGTTTAATAATAATAATAATAATAATAATAATAATAATTATTATTATTATTATTATTATTATTATTATTATTATTATTAAACACTTATTTATGTTAATAAATTATCCATTTAGTATATTATTATTATTATTATTATTATTATTATTATTATTGGTAGAGATATTTAGCTAAATCAACAAATATATTTATATCGTTATTAGTTATGCTATTCCAGATAAAATGACATTGTTACAAGACTAAATCGATGTAATTACGTAATATATATATTGTTTCTAATTTGCAAAAGTGACAAAATAATTCTAAATTGCACATGAGAAAATATAATTTAATAATTAAAAATCAAAGGCTGCAAGGTATTGGAAAGGAACAAAACAATTGTTTAATTTAAATCCCATTTATTGCCCACGAATAGCTCTCATGAGTTAACAGTAAAGTACACCAAAATGTGCCTGTTGTGTTGTATGGGAAGCTCTATTAACACATTTCTCTTCAAATAATTCCTTATTAGTCTCATCTGTATCTCTAAAGAGAGAGTTATTCTTTTCACCTTTATTTTAGACCTAGGCGCCTCGGTTTAGTTTTTCCTTCACAAGCATTACCGATTTAAGTCTTAGTGCTCAAAGTTTCTGTGTTAAGAAATGTGTACGGTGAATGTATTTAATACTAATAATGTCCATCGTAGGATTGTACAATCTATAAAACAGAAATGTTTCTAAACGAATTGTTCAGTATCACTGTCCCCCTTAAATAGAATTTAGAGTCATAAGCAGTGTGGGTTGTATGATATCCACCCCTTCATATTGTATAAACAAAGGCACCAGATTTTAGAGACTACTGTTATTTCCTAGTCATGTACAGTAGTGTACAAAAGTAACGATTACTGTTAGTAACGTACTTTTCAGGTAAGGTCGTTTTAGGTGCAACTAACAGATTTTTTTTTTTCTGTTATGGTGAATGAAAGGGTAGAAAAAATGTGTTCTATATATATATGCTGTCGGAAGCATTACTAATGGTGAAAAAAAAGGTGATAATGATGATATAGATAAAAATGAAGGTGATGATAGATAATTATCGTGATAACGATAAACTAAAGTGACGATATAAAAAGAATTTATGAAGGTAGGTAATTGTAGTGATGATAAAAGTAGAGAGAAAGAAATGGTAGAGGTGATGATAAAAAAAAGTTGATAGGTAAAAATTAGGATGAAGATGAACAAATGTAGTGGTGAAGATGAAAATTTGTAACGAAGAGATGAAAAAAAAAGACATTTGATGATAGAAATATATTGTGATGATTCAGTGATCAAATTTGATATGATGATCAAAGTAGACAGATGATGGTGATGATGATCAAACGATATTAAAGATAGACTAAAAAGCGATGAGATGATAGCGAATGATATGAGGTCAGTTTCTCAGGAATTTTCGACAAGGGGAAAAAAGATGATGATGATGATGAGATTGATGAGAAGATGAAGTAACACTATGCACACAACCAATTTTACTCGATGCAATTTTTCTTTTCTTTCCTTTTTCTAACGGTCGTCATCTTCCATAGAGACCCAGAGAGACGAAAAAACATTAACATTAACGGAACATTGAAACTAGATATATATATATTAAACAAAATGCTGTACACTTCATAGATATGTATGTATGTATGTATGTATTTTGTGAATGAATTAGTTGGAAATGAATAACAGAATTATATATATATTAAGATATATATATATGTCAAAAACTAAAGTGAACACATTATGGATATCACGCTTTCAAGCAACGAATCTTTGAAACAAAAAGTTAGAATTTGCTGAAAACGGGAATAAAACAAAAATAGATTTCTAGAGAAGTGAAAAATAAACACGTGAAAAAAATAAAACATTTCCAACAAAGGCGGCCTTACATTGTTTCAATACATTGTTGTTCAATAATGAATGAATAGAAGTAAAGGCAAAATGGGACAGCGAGGATCAGTCAAGATTTATTTGACTTTTGAAAGAAATTCAAATGCAAAGTCGAAAAACAAAACCTCGTTGAGGTGGCAGCACGAACGAGAAGCAAAAAGATGAGATATATTTCCCGTTGTCAGAGGTTTGCCTGTGCATTTATGGTAAGGCTGTGAGATTGTCACCTACTTCTTGTTGGATGTTCCGTTGTTATGGAATAAAGATCAGCTATTTTCGATAGGAATCATGTGTGAGCTCAGTTATTTCGTTTCTTTTCTTACATTACACCTTTTAACCTAAAATGTTGGTACGTATTTGATGATTCAGTTCAAAGAACTTCGACTTATAGATACACCCAAGTCAGAGACAAATCGTCTAGTGGTAGAATTATTTTATGTAAAGAGAGGTGTAGGTGTGAAAATAGTGGCGAAGGACACGTCGTTTCCTGTCTGGGGGGAGCGGGGTATCTGAAGGTCGTGGGTCCTGGAGGAGGGAGGTTATTTGGAGGTCGTGGTTCCTGGAGGAGGTATCTGGAGGTCGTGGGTCCTGGAGGAGGACGGGGTATCTGGAGGTCGTGGGTTCTGGAGAGAGAGGGGGTATCTGGAGGTCGTGGGTCCTGGAGAGAGAGAGGGGGGTATCTGGAGGTTGTGGGTCCTGGAGAGAGAGAGGGGGGTATCTGGAGGTTGTGGGTCCTGGAGGAGGAGGGAGAGGGGGTAACTGGAGGTCGTGGAGGAGGGGGTATCTGGAGGTCGTGGGTCCTGGAGAAAGAGAGGGGGTATCTGGAGGTCGTGGGTCCTGGAGAAGGGGGGAGGGGGTATCTGGAGATCGTGGGTCCCGGAGAGAGGGGGAGGGTGTATCTGGAGGTTGTGGTCCTGGAGGAGGAGGGGGTATCTGGATATCGTGGGTCCTGGAGAGAGAGGGGGGGTATCTGGAGGTCGTGGGTCCTGGAGAGAGAAAGAGAGGGGGGGGGGGTGTCTGGAGGTCGTGGGGCCTGGAGGAGGAGGGGGATGGAGTAACTGGAGGTCGTGGGTCGTGGAGGAGGAGGGAGGAGGGAGTAACTGGAGGTCGTGGAGGAGAGGGTATCTGGAGGTCGAGGGTCCTGAACGAGGGGGGGGCGGGTTACTGGAGGAGGAGATAACTAGAGGTCGTGGGTAGTGGAGAGGGGGGGGGGGGTATCTGGTGGTCGTGGGTTCGGATCCCACCGATCTAAAAGTAATTTTTCCTCTCTACCTTTTTACACTGTTAAAGAAATCGTAGCAGTCGGACACGAATTTCTCATAAGAAAAAATACAAAAGCAGGGTGAAAAGAGGGAGGTAGTTTCCAGAATATTAACATGATTGACATATATTATTTTATTCCGTTATTATGGCTCTTACTTTGATCAATACTTTGAGTATTTTTTATTTTGTTAATCATATTTCATATATGCAACTCATTTTTACAGGAAAGAAGCAGAGCTAAAGGTAGAAACAAAGACAGCAAAATGAATTTTTATTTTTTTAATACATGATACGTAGAGATGAATATCGAGTAATGAAGATTGAAAATAAGAAATTGATTGCTATAAAAATTTCTGTCTAGTAATGAATATCATTAAGTGTGTATTTACAAGCGTTTCTGCACGTGACAAGTCCGTAACCATCCGTCGGATGGGACGAATTATGGTTACTAGGTAGGAGAGATATACTCTGTGCGTGGTACTTTAAGAATACACTGGATGACATTGACGGAAGGCTTCCATACAGGGCCGGATCTAGGGCGCGGGGACGGAAGCCATTCCCTTTTCAGAATGCTAGTAGTGGTAATAGAGTTGGGTTGTTTTACCTCTGAGCGGCACTTTTTTTGCACACCATGGGCTAAATGGCCAGGTCACATGTACCCCGAAGGCTCAGAGAAGGTTGGGGGAGGGGCCCCACTGGAACAGCTGTTGAGAGACAGATGGTAGCCTCCTGTCAAGGCCATCCAGCGTGTTCTTTAACGTGCACAGGGTATGTCTCTCCAGCACACGGGGCTACGGCTTAACGTCCCATCCGACGGACGGCGGACTTTCCAAGCCCATCAGTGTCCTCTACTGACCGTGGGGAGGATGGAAAGTTTTGCGGAGATAAATCTCAACGCTGACCCAGCTGGGACTCGAACCTGGGAACTACAGATTACGAGCCTGGCGCGCTACCGACGGAGCCACCCCCGCCCCAATGGTAATAGAGACAAACAATTTTTAAACTGAAGTATATAGAGGCAGTGGTAGCTCAGTCGGTTGCGCGCCAGGCTCGTAATCTGTAGTTCCCAGGTTCGAGTCACAGATGGGCCAGCATTGAAATTTATCTCCGCAAAATTGCCCTCCCTGACCTCGGTCAGTAGGGGACACCAATGGGCTTGGAAAGGCCGTCTCTCTGATGGGACGTTAAACTGTGGCCCCATTTGCAGGAGAGCTGTGCACGTTAAAGAACACAGTGGATGGCCTTGACGGGAGGCTATCATCTGTCTCCTAACAGCTGTCCAATGGATCGCCTTCTCTGTGCCTTCGGGACCTTTGTGACCTGGCCATTTAGCCTATTGTATGCAAAAAAATGCCGTTCAGAGGTAAAACAACACATATATATATTCCATGCATTTTTCAATAAGTTTTTAAAGCCCTGCTAAACCTCCCCCTCCAGAACCCACGATCTCCAGATATCTCCTCTTCCTCCAGGACCCACGATCTCCAGATACTCTCCTCCTCCTCCAGGACCCACGATCTCCAGATACTCTCCTCCTCCTCCAGGACCCACGATCTCCAGATGCTCTCCTCCTCCTCCAGGACCCACGATCTCCAGATACTCTCCTCCTCCTCCAGGACCCACGATCTCCAGATACTCTCCTCCTCCTTCAGGACCCACGATCTCCAGATACTCTCCTCCTCCTCCAGGATCCACGATCTCCAGATACTCTCCTCCTCCTCCAGGACCCACGATCTCCAGATACTCTCCTCCTCCTCCTCCAGGACCCACGATCTCCAGACACTCTCCTCCTCCTCCAGGACCCACGATCTCCAGATACTCTCCTCCTCCTCCAGGACCCCCTCCCCCAACACATACACACACCTCCTCCAGAACCACGACCTCCAGACCGAGGGTGAAATGCTACACTGCCTTGATTTTCGCTCATTTGTGGTTCTTGCCCCCCTGCTTGCCCCCATCTCCTAACAGCTGTCCAAATAGGTCCCATTCTCTAATCTTCTCTCAGCTTTTGGTGTCGTTGTGACCTGGCCCATTGTGTACGAAAAAGTGCTATGCTCAGAGTTAAAATAACTCAACCTTAGCCTTTAAAATTTTGCCGCCTCAAGCGATAGCTTTGAATTCACATGCTGTTGAGTCTGTCTGAATCTAAGTCACGAATCTCACAGCCAAACTCTTCTCTGAATCAAAGCAAATAAGAAACCCAAAAAGAATGATTAGGACTGTAAGAGGCAGACAGTGTCCGATCCTGATGATGCTTGCATCCTCTCCCCTACCTCCCCTGCCCCCATTGAAACACAATTAAGACTCTTCCACACATTCTCTCTCTCTCTCTGTCTTTTTGTTTCTGAGAATGCCGAACGTTTTCGACTTCCAAAGTAACTCTTTTTTTTTTCTCCGTTTTGTTGACTGTAAACTTGTTCGGCGAAAAAGCCGAAGCACGAAATTGCTTCACCGTGAGACGAAGGTCAGTCGAGAAGCACAAGAGGAGGATGGAGAGGGATCGAATGTGGCCATGTGGAGGAGAGAGATGAGCAGAGTTGCCTCCGACCAATACAAATGATATCGGATGAAAGAAGCAGAAAGATAGAAAGGATGAGGCAAGATGGAACAATGGAAAAGGGATCGATTCAGTCAGTAAAATCGGGGGGGGGGGGGGGGGGGCGTGGTTTCCACACCTTGTTTGATTGGCTCTTTGGAAGATGCGAACTCACGAGCCAATTGCAGTGAACTCGCTTCGTTTCTTCCAGCAGAGTACCCAAGTATGTGTGCGTTGAGTGAGGGTTGTGTGAGTTACACCCCCCCCCTCGATAAGTGTGAGCTGTTTTACCTCTGAGCTGCAATTTTTACCCCCTATGGACCAGGTCACACGGTCTCAAAGAATGTTAAGGAAAGAGACCCACTGGACAGCTGTTAGGAGCTAGATGGTATCCTCCCGTCAAAGCCATCCAGCGTGTTCTTTAACGTACACATGGCTCTCCCGCACACGGCGTTACGGCTTAACGTCCCATCCGACGGACGGCGGCCTTTCCAAATCCATCGGTATTCCTTACTGATCGAGGGCTAGGTGGGAAATTTTGCGGAGATAAATCTCAACGCTGTTCCAGCCCGGATTGGAACCGGGAACTGAAGATTACGAGTGTGGCGCGCTACCTATTGACCCCACCCCCACCCCCAGCGCCTCTGCATCTCAGAGATAAAACAACTCAAAGAACTAGATTCTCTCATTGTTGAAAGGGGAGAGAGGTTTGGCTCAATCAGTAGCACACCTGGTTTGCAATCTTCAGTTCCCAATTCGAGTCCTCCTCTCTTGAAAGCGATGAGATTTATTTCTGCTAACCCTCGTTCTGCTCGGTGAGAATAATAGGGTCAAAGGTGGGCTAAGAAAGGACACCAACCGTCGTAGGGGCATTAAGCCGTAACCTCATGTACAGAAGAACCATGCTTTGTTAAAGAACGCGATGGATCGCCTTCACTTAGAATTCTCAATATAAGTCCGAAGCAACCATCTATCTCCTGGGGGAAGGGCGGTGGTAGCTCAGTCAGTAGCGTGCCAGACTCGTAATCTGCAGTTCTCAGGTTCGAGTCCCAGCTGGGTCAGAGTTGAAATTTATCTCCGAAAAACTCTTCGCCTTGCCCACGGTCAGTAGGGGACACCGATGGTCTTGGAAAGACCGCTCCGTCGGATGGAGGGTTAAAACGTAGCGCCGTGTGCGGGAGAGCCATACCCTGTGCACGTTAAAGAACACGCTGGATGGCCTTGACGGGAGGCTACCATCTGTCTCCCAACAGCAGTTTCATTGAATTCCCTCCCCCAATCTTCTCTGAGCCTTCGGGGTCCTTGTGACCTGACCATTTAGCCCATGGTGTGCAAGAAAGTGCCGCTCAGAGGTAAAACAACCCAACGTTAAAGAACACGCTGGATGGCCTTGACGGGAGGCTACCATCTGTCTCCCAACAGCTGTTCCAGTAGGTCTCCTTCCCCAACCTTACCGAGTGAGCCACCTCGGCCACTCGAACAAGAGGCTTTCGTCTGCCTTTAACATCTGTACAAAACTCCTCTAAAAAACAACCCCTCCAATGCACTGTGCAAATAAAAAAGGAAAAACACTGGACAGCCTCAACAAGAAGTTTGTCCTAACGAATCTCTTTTCCCTACGAGCTCCGATCTGTTGGGGTTCTTGTGACTTGACCATTTAGCCAATTACAGAGAGGAATAGACAAATCGTTCACTGGTAAAAGACAACATCATTCGAAACACAAAGACCTTCATCATCGAAATTTTTCAATCCAACCTGAACATTATATTCACTTTAATTCGTCAAATGCATTGAAATATTTAATTGATCGTTTCATTTATTGTTATATTTTTGTCTATAATTTTATTGCCTTAAAATTTTAAAAAAAGGCTTTAAAAGCTTTGGGACGGGGGTGGTGGAGGGTGGGGGGGGGCTCAGTCGGTAGATCGCCAAGCTCGTAATCTGCAGTTTTCCAGGTTCGAGTCGCATCTCGGCCAGTGTCGAGATTTATCTCCGCGAAATCCCCACCCTGCCCACGGTGGGTAGGGTCACCAATAGGTTTGGGAAGGATGTCGTCCATCGGATGGAACATTAAGCCGTGGCACCTTGTGAGGTAGAGCCATACCCTGTGTGGTAGGGTCACCAATAGGTTTGGAAAGGACGTCGTCCTTCGGATGGAACATTAAGCCGTGGTACCTTGTGAGGTAGAGCCATACCCTGTGTGGTAGGGTCACCAATAGGTTTGGAAAGGACGGCGTCCTTCGGATGGAACATTAAGCCGTGGCACCTTGTGAGGTAGAGCCATACCCTGTGTGGTAGGGTCACCAATAGGTTTGGGAAGGAGGTCGTCCATCGGATGGAACATTAAGCCGTGGCACCTTGTGAGGTACAGCCATACCCTATGTGGTAGGGTCACCAATAGGTTTGGAAAGGACGTCGTCCTTCGGATGGAACATTAAGCCGTGGCACCTTGTGAGGTAGAACCATACCCTGTGTGGTAGGGTCACTAATAGGTTTGGAAAGCACGTCGTCCTTTGGATGGAACATTTAGCCGTGGTACCTTGTGAGGTAGAGCCATAACCTGTGTGGTAGGGTCACCAATAGGTTTGGAAAGGACGTCGTCCTTCGGATGGAACATTAAGCCATGGCACCTTGTTAGGTAGAGCCATACCCTGTGTGGTAGGGTCACCAATAGGTTTGGAAAGGACGTCGTCCTTCGTATTGAACATTAAGCCGTGGTACATTGTTAGGTAGAGCTATACAGTGTGTGGTAGGGTCACAAATAGGTTTGGAAAGGACGTCATCCTACGAATGGAACATTAAGCCGTGGTACCTTGTCAGGTAGAACCATACCCTGTGTGGTAGGGTCATCAATAGGTTTGGAAAGGACGTCGTCCTACGGATGGAACATTAAGCCGTGGTACCTTGTTAGGGAGAGCCATACCCTGTGTGGTAGGGTCACCAGTAGGTTTGGAAAGGACGTCGTCCTTCGGATGGAACATTAAGCCGTGGCACCTTGTTAGGTAGAGCCATACCCTGTGTGGTAGGGTCACCAATAGGTTTTGAAAGGACGTCGTCCTTCGGATGGAACATTAAGCAGTGGCACCTTGTTAGGTAGAGCCATACCCTGTGTGGTATGGTCACCAATAATTTTGGAAAGCACGTCGTCCTTTGGATGGAACATTAAGCCGTGGCACCTTGTGAGGTAGAGCATATCCTGTGTGGTATGGTCACCAATAGGTTTGGAAAGGACGTTGTCCTTCGGATGGAACATTAAGCCGTGGCACCTTGTTAGGTAGAGCCATACCCTGTGTGGTAGGGTCACCAATAGGTTTGGAAAGGACGTCATCCTACGGATGGAACATTAAGCCGTGGCACCTTGTGAGGTAGAGCCATACCCTGTGTGGTAGGGTCACCAATAGGTTTGGAAAGGACGTCGTCCTTCGTATTGAACATTAAGCCGTGGTACCTTGTTAGGTAGAGCTGTACAGTGAGTGGTAGGGTCATAAATAGGTTTGGAAAGGACGTCATCCTACGGATGGAACATTAAGCCGTGGTACCTTGTTAGGGAGAGCCATACCCTGTGTGGTAGGGTCACCAATAGGTTTGGAAAGGACGTCGTCCTACGGATGGAACATTAAGCCGTGGTACCTTGTTAGGGAGAGCCATACCCTGTGTGGTAGGGTCACCAATAGGTTTGGAAAGGACGTCGTCCTACGGATGGAACATTAAGCCGTGGCACCTTGTGAGGTAGAGCCATACCCTGTGTGGTAGGGTCACCAATAGGTTTGGAAAGGACGTCGTCCTTCGTATTGAACATTAAGCCGTGGTACCTTGTTAGGTAGAGCTATACAGTGTGTGGTAGGGTCACAAATAGGTTTGGAAAGGACGTCATCCTACGGATGGAACATTAAGCCGTGGTACCTTGTCAGGTAGAACCATACCCTGTGTGGTAGGGTCACCAATAGGTTTGGAAAGGACGTCGTCCTACGGATGGAACATTAAGCCGTGGCACCTTGTTAGGCAGAGCCATACCCTGTGTGGTAGGGTCACCAATAGGTTTGGAAAGGACGTCGTCCTTCGAATGGCCGTGGCACCTTGTTAGGCAGAGCCATACCCTGTGTGGTAGGGTCACCAATAGGTTTGGAAAGGACGTCGTCCTTCGAATGGAACATTAAGCCGTGGTACCTTGTTAGGTAGAGCCATACCCTGTGTGGTAGGGTCACCAATAGGTTTGGAAAGAACGTCGTCCTACGGATGGAACATTAAGCCGTGGCACCTTGTGAGGTAGAGCCATACCCTGTGTGGTAGGGTCACCAATAGGTTTGGGAAGGACGTCGTCCTTCGGATGGAACATTAAGCCGTGGCACCTTGTGAGGTAGAGCCATACCCTGTGTGGTAGGGTCACCAATAGGTTTGGAAAAGACGTCGTCCTACGGATGGAACATTAAGCCGTGGTACCTTGTTAGGTAGAGCCATACCCTGTGTGGTAGGGTCATTATAGGTTTGGAAAGGACGTCGTTATTCGAATGGAACATTAAGCCCTGGCACTTTGTGAGGTAGAGCCATACCCTGTGTGGTAGGGTCACCAATAGGTTTGGAAAGGACGTCGTCCTTCGGATGGAAAATTAATCCGTGGAACCTTGTGAGGTACAATCATACCCTGTGCACATTAATTAACACGCTGGATGGCCTTGACGGGAGATTATTATATGTCTACTAACAGTTGTTCAGGGGCTCCTCTCCTCCAAATCTTCTCTAAGCCCTCGGGGTCCTTGTGATTGGCTGGTTGTTGGTTGTTTTACCTCTGAGCAGCACTTTTTTGCACACCATGGGCTAAATGGCCAGGTTACATGGACCCCGAAGGCTCAGAGAAGGTTGGGGGAAGAGACCCACTGGAACTGCTGTTGGGAGACAGATGGTAGCCTCCCGTCAAGGCCATCCAGCGTGTTCTTTAACGTGCACAGGGTATGGCTCTCCCGCACACGGAACCACGGCTTAACGTCCCATCCGACGGACGGCCCATCGTCCATTTCCAAGCCCATCGGTGTCCCCTACTGACCGTGGGCAGGGCGGGGAATTTTGCGGAGATAAATCTCAACGCTGACCCAGCTGGGACTCGAACCTGGGAACTACAGATTACGAGATTGGCGCGCTACCGACTGAGCCACCCCCGCCCCAGCGGTTCTTGTGACCTGACCATTTAGTCCACTGTGTGCAAAAAAAGTGCTGCTCAGAGATTGAACAAGCTAACCCTTAAACGCTTTGAGGCCGAAGCGTTTTTACTAAACACTCCAGAGTTGAATGATGCAAAAAAATAAATAAATAAGTAATACAAAAAACACCACCCCCCTCCCAAAAGTAAAGTAAAAAAAAAAAAGCTAGCCTTTACTCTAAAGGTAAAAGAAACAAACGATTTAAAATCAAATCTATTCGCACTACAACAAAACGTGACAACCGATGAAACTCTGAAACATCAATGGAGATAAAAAACACCAAACCTTCCATAAATAAGCTTCTACTCTTTTACCAGTCCCAGCAGATAAAGATAAAGGGACTTCTTTTATCAGAGTGCAGTACGACGTCGACAAAAAAAAGAGCGAAACGTTGGTATGTGTGTGTGTGGGAGTGATAAGGCAAAGCACATGCATCTGGTAGCGAAAAAGTAGTCCAGCTCAGATGAGACGATAAGGGCCATCTTTGATCCATTAGTCGCCATCTTTGGATGCTGCATACTTCCGATAATGAAACTGGCTCCAATGGAAATAGCTTTGAAGGACGGAGGAGGAGGGGGGGGATGAGATAAAAGGGAATACCCTCAATGAGCATGGCAGTGGCTCGGAGAAGGTTTTTTTTGGCTCAAACTGATAGCTGGAAATTCCGGTCAAGCTTTTAACAGATAAGCGCAAGGAAGAAGAAGACCAGGAGAATTGGGAATCGGGAGAGTCCTCTTCGTTCTCTTTGAATTGCTAGAAGAGGTCCAGGAGAATTGGGGATCGGGAGAGTCCTCTTCGTTCTCTTTGAATTCTCCGTTTGATCACTGCAATTTCTCCTTTCCTCTTAGGAGAGAAAAAGGGAGACGAATGAAGCAGAAAATGGTCAGATCAAAACTTCGAAAAGGGAAGAGATGCAAAAAGTAAGAGAGAAGCCCTTAAATATAAGTTTTGTTGGATTGTTTTACCTCTGAGTTTCTTGCACACAATGGGCTAAATGGCCAGGTCACAAGGACCCTGAAGGCTCAGAGAAGGTTGGAGGGGAGAAGACTTAGTTGTCAGCTCCTAGGAGACACAGATGGGAGGCTACCATCTATGTCTAAGTCAAGGCCGTCCAGCATGTTCTTTAACGTGCACAGAATATGGCTCTCCCGCATACGGAGCCACGGCTTGAAGTCCCATCCGACGGACGACGGCCTTCCTCGTAAGCTGCAGTTCGCAGGTTCGAGTTCCACCTGCACCAAGGTTGAGATCTGTCTCCGCAAAACTATCCACCCTGCCCAGTCTATGGGACACCGATGGGCTTGGAAAGGCCGTCTACCGTTGGATGGGATGTTAAGCAGTGGCCCCGTGTGTGGGAGAGCCATACCCTGTGCACGTTGAAGAACACACTGGGTGGCCTTGACGGAAGCCTACCATCTGTTCGGAGGATTAATAGTTATCCAGTGGGTCCCCTTGCCCCAACTTTCTCTGAGCCGCGGGGTCTTTATAGCATGGCCATTTCGCCAAGGGGCGGGGGTGGCTCAGTCGGTAGCGCGCCAGGCTCGTAATCTCTAGTTCCCAGGTTCGAGTCCCAGCTGGATCAGCGTTGAGATTTATCTCCGCAAAATTCCCCCGCCCTGCCCACGATCAGTAGGGGACACCGATGGGCTTGGAAAGGCCGCCGTCCGTCGGATGCGACGTTAAGCCGTGGCCCCGTGTACGGGAGAGCCATATCCTGTACACGTTAAAAAACACGTTGGATGGCCTTGACGGGAGGCTACCATCTGTCTCCCAACAGCTGTTCCAGTGGGTCCCCTCCCCCAACCTTCTCTGAGCCTTCGGGGTACATGTGACCTGGCCATTTAGCCCATGGTGTGCACAAAAGTGCCGCTCAGAGATAAAATAATCCAACCCTCTTTATGTACTTGATTAACTGTATGTCGAGATAAACCCTTCTCTGCAAAGCCATCGGTTAGGCGGCGAAGTTAATTAATTGTATGCCAGGCGTTTTGAGGAGAGACGATGTCATTGCAAGTGAGGTCTTTGGCCCACTACTAAACGTCGTTAAAAGTGGACGAGAGATTAGAGACACGTTGTTCCTCAGATGGAGGTTGAAGGTGGCTCTGATTTAACCTTCGCTCATTCTGAATGAAATTCTCGTTTGTAGAGAGAGAAGAATGAATATTAATATGCTAGTAGATAAATCAAAGACGATGCGTTTAAGATGGAATTGCCATCGAGAAATTAATAGGCTTTGAAGATTGTTATTCTTATGATGCGTGGTGAATATTGCAGATGTGAATTTGCGTATTTTATGGACTTTATTTTGGATATGTGATAGATTTTTTGTTTTGTTTTTCAGAGAGTAAAAGAGATAATTAGACTTTGCGAAAAATGTGCTAGGAATGTTTGTTGGATCTTATTAGGGGGGTCGCGGGTGCTAATGAGTTTTTTTTTGGAGTATTTTTGTTGAAGCTCTGTGTTTTGTAATCGCAAAACAGTGCTAAAAATGGTTTGGAGGATTTTTCTCTAAAAAACGTTTGGAGGATTTTTCTTAAAAAAAGTTTGGAGGATCTTTCTTTAAAAAGTTTGGAGGATCTTTTTTAAAATAGTTTGGAGGATCTTTTTCTTTTTAAAAAAAAGTTTGGAGGATCTTTCTTTAAAAAAAGTTTGGAGGATCTTTCTTTAAAAAAAAGTTTGGATGATCTTTCTTTTAAAAAAAGTTTGGAGGATCTTTCTTTTAAAAAAGAGTTTGGAGGATCTTTCTTTAAAAAAAAGTTTGGAGGATCTTGCTATAAAAAAAAGTTTGGAGGATCTTTAAAAAAAAGTTTGGAGGATGTTTCTTAGAAAAAAAAAAGTTTGGAGGATCTTTCTTCAAAAAAAAGTTTGGAGGATCTTTAAAAAAAAAAGGTTTGGAGGATCTTTCTTAGAAAAAAAAAGTTTGGAGGATCTTTGTTTAAAAAAAAGTTTGGATGATCTTTCTTTAAAAAAAGTTTGGAGGATCTTTCTATAAAAAAAAGTTTGGAGGATCTTTAAAAAAAGTTTGGAGGATGTTTCTTAGAAAAAAAAGTTTGGAGGATCTTTCTTTTAAAAAAGGTTTGGAGGATCTTTCTTCAAAAAAAAGTTTGGAGGATCTTTCTTTTAAAAAAGTTTGGAGGATCTTTCTTTTAAAAAAGTTTGGAGGATCTTTCTTTAAAAAAAGTTTGGAGGATCTTTCTTTTAAAAAGAAGTTTGGAGGATTTTTCTTTAAAAAAGTTTGGATGATCTTTCTTTAAAAAAAAGTTTGGAAGATCTTTCTTTAAAAAAGTTTGGCGGATCTTTCTTTAAAAAAAGTTTGGAGGATCTTTCTTTTAAAAAAAAGTTTGGAGGATCTTTCTTTAAAATAAGTTTGGATGATCTTTCTTTACAAAAAGTTTGGAGAATCTTTCTTTAAAAGACAGTTGTGAGAAGGCAACAACAATCTAGGCATTTTTTTTTCTGAACATTAGACTATAAAATCTTGTAGGAGGACTCCAAAGCCATCATATATTGAAGGGGAATCTTTATCTAAACTGGAAGTAGTTCCCAAGTCATTTTAAGCTAGAAATGGTCCCGAAGCCATTTTAAACTGGTAATTTATAAACAGAACCGTCCCGTGGCCGAGTGGTTAGCACGCTTGGCTACTGATCTAAGGGACCTGGGTTCGAGTCCCGGATAAGGCATGGCTGTTTGTGTCGTTTTTCTGCTGAGGTCCTGCCATCCTCTCAGACCTTCTACTTTGGCATATAAACTGACAGGCTCCTGTCAGACCTCTGTGGCCAGCAGCTGCTTGAGGAGGTATTTATTTATTTTTTAATTTATAAACTGGAAGTGCATCCCAGCCATTTTGACCTGGAAATAGTCCTCAAGCTCTTTTGAACTGGCCGTGAAATCGAAGCCATTTTGCACTGGAAGTGTTCTTCAAGCTCTTTTGAACTGGAAGTGCATCCCAGCCATTTTGACCTGGAAATAGTCCTCAAGCTCTTTTGAACTGGCCGTGAAATCGAAGCCATTTTGCACTGGAAGTGTTCTTCAAGCTCTTTTGAACTGGAAGTGCACCCCAGCCATTTTGACCTGGAAATAGTCCTCAAGCTCTTTTGAACTGGCCGTGAAATCGAAGCCATTTTGCACTGGAAGTGTTCTTCAAGCTCTTTTGAACTGGAAATGGTCCTCAAGCCATTTTCTTTAACTGGAAGTGATCCTCAAGCCTTTTTTTTTTTTTTTTTTTTTTTTTTACTGGAAATGGTCCTCAAGCCATTTTTGAAACTGGAAGTGGTCTTCAAGTCATTTTTTGGAATTGGAAATGGTTCTCAAAGCAATTTTTTTAAACTGGAAGTGGTCTTCAAGTCATTTTTTGGAACTGGAAATGATCCTCAGGCAATTTTTCTGAACTGGAAGTGGTCCTCAAGCCATTTTTTGAACTGAAAGTGGTTCTCAAGCCATTTTGGACTGGTAGTGGTCCTCAAACACATATGAAGAGAAAAAGACTACAAGCACTTGTGAGCTACGGGGAACCTCAGAGTCTTGTGAACTGGAATGACACCGCTTGATAGAAGGGGACTTCAAGCTTTATCAGAGCAGGAATTGAGGCACTTAAGAATTAGAAGTGCATTTCAGAGTCTTGTGAACTAAAAGGAGACTGCAACCCCATATGAATAAAATGGTATCGAAACTCCTTATGAACTAGAAGGAGAACTTATACTTTTGTCAACTAGAGAGAAACTTCAAGCCCTTAGGCAGTTAAGGGTAGCGTATCCTTATGAAGTACAGTCGGTCAAAAAAATATCTGAACACTATGGTTGATTACTGAATTCAGAAAAAATATCTGGCAACGATTTTTTTTTAGAAATTAGTGATCTGGCAACCTTCGTGTCACGTGACACGGTTTCCAGATCACTACCGAACCTTCACTCGCCGGACCACTTCTTAGCGTCCCATCCGACGGACGGCGGTCTTTCCAATCGGTGTCTCCTACTGACCGTGGGCAGGGCGGGGAGTTTTGTGGAGATAAATCTCAATGCTGGCACTCGAACCTGGGAATTGCAGATTACGAGCCTGACGCGCTACCCATTGAGCAACCCCGCCCCTATAGTGCATTGTGCAGTTGGCTTTTCGTTTGTGGTTTTTATGGTGCATTAACAACTTAGGTCCTATTGCGTTAAGTTCATTTAAAAAACTAACACACATATTACATGTACATCTGACAGATTACAAGAATGGAGGAAGAGAACGATTTTTTGTTCTCGAAAATGAATTTAAAAAAATAACTGTTGGCTCGACTTTCTGGTTCCTTCCGATTCAATCCCCCCACCTGCTTCCCCTTTCCTCACTCCTCCTTTTCTCCCTACATCAGGGGGGTGAGGGGAGGTTGTTCAGTCTACCCCCGTTAGCAATCTGCAGTTCTTTGTTCGATTCCCAACCGAGTCGGCGTTGAAATTTATTTCTGCAAAACCACGCAGAAATAACAGCTATTGGGAGACAGATGATAGCCTCCCGTCAAGGCCATCCAGCGTATTCTTTAACGTTGAGTTTTTTAACCTCTGAGCGGCACGTTTTTTGCACACCATGGGCTAAACGGTCAGGTCACAAGGACCCCGAAGGCTCAGAGAAGGTTGGGGGAGGGGACCACTGGAACAGCTGTTGGGAGACAGATGGTAGCCTCCCGTCAAGGCCATCCAGCGTATTCTTTAACGTTGAGTTGTTTAACCTCTGAGCGGCACGTTTTTTGCACACCATGGGCTAAATGGTCAGGTCACAAGGACCCCGAAGGCTCAGAGAAGGTTGGGGGAGGGACACACTGGAACAGCTGTTGGGAGACAGATGGTAGCCTCCCGTCAAGGCCATCCAGCGTATTCTTTAACGTTGAATTGTTTAACCTCTGAGCGGCACGTTTTTTGCACACCATGGGCTAAATGGTCAGGTCACAAGGACCCCGAAGGCTCAGAGAAGGTTGGGGGAGGGGACCACTGGAACAGCTGTTGGGAGACAGATGGTAGCCTCCCGTCAAGGCCATCCAGCGTATTCTTTAACGTTGAGTTGTTTAACCTCTGAGCGGCACGTTTTTGCACACCATGGGCTAAATGGTCAGGTCACAAGGACCCCGAAGGCTCAGAGAAGGTTGGAGGAGGGCCACACTGGAACAGCTGTTGGGAGACAGATGGTAGCCTTCCGTCAAGGCCATACAGTGTGTTGTTTAACGTGCACAGGGTATGGCACTCCCGCACACGGGGCCACGGATTAACGTCCCATCCGACGGACGGCGGCCTTTCCAAGCTCATCGGTGTCCCCTACTGATCAAGGTCAGAATAGGAAGTTTTGAGGAGATAAACCTCAACGCTGGCCCAGCAGGGACTCGAACCTGGGAACTGCAGATTACGAGCCTGGCGCTTTGCTACCGACTGAGCCACCCCACCTCAGGCTTAATACAGTAATCCTTGTGTAGCCAAGAGAGAGAAAAGTAAAAATAAACTTCTACCAAAGTACCACTTCACAGCTCGACGTGAAGTAAATTTCACCGAGAAGTCAAGAGAAAAAAACATCATCAGCAAACATACGCGATGGCATCAGGAAAGAGACAACAGAGTGACATCCTCACACAGAAAAAAAAAATGGCTGCCAAAAAACCGCATTTCACGCTTCAGACGTCACCTTCTACGTCACACGGTATCGTCACTCCGTTAATGGGGAGCCGTTTTCATTTGCAAAAGGAAAGTGTCGACGAAAAGAATAAATCGAAGGAGCAGATTTAATCTCAGATGGTCATAAATCATGAAACATCGAATGACAGGTTCAATCCGTGCGGTTCAAGCTGACATTTTCTTTCTTTTAGATTGTACATGAGATGTTTACAGCGCCGGGTTTCATCAGTTTTACCTCTCAGTATGAATAGACAACGGGGAGGGATTTCATCCCACCCTCTGAAATGTTTAATCTTCCCCCCCCCCGGCCCCGCCTCTTCCATTTTTATGGGAGATTTTTGCCTTCATTTAATTCTTCGCGTGCCGTCCCGTTCCCGAGTAGTTAGCGCGCTTGGTTAGTGATCTAAGGGACCTGGGTTCGAGCCCCGGGTAAGGCATGGATGTATGTGTCATTTTTCCGCTGAGGTCCTGCCATCCTCTCAGACCTTCTACTGTGGCATATAAACTGATAGGCTCCTGTCAGACCTCTGTGGCAAGCAGCTGCTTGAGGGGGTATTTATTTTATTTATTTGCAGAACAAGTTATGCGACACCTTTACAATCCGACTAGTGTGTCGGAACTACACGACTAGTGTTACGTGACAACTTTACAATCCGACTAATGTGTATTCTCATAGTTTAATGGGGGTGGAGTGGCTCAACAGGTAGAGCGTCAGGCTCGTAATCTGCAGTTCCCAGGTTCGAGTCCCGCCTTGGCTAGCGTTGAGATTTGTATCTGCATAACGCCTCCGCCCTGTTCGCGATTAGTAGGGATTGGAAAGGCCGTCGACCGTCGGATGAATCGTTAAGCCGTGGCCCCGTGTATGGGAGAGAGAGAGAGCCATACCTTGTGCACGTTACAGAACACGCTGGATGGCCTGACGGGAGGCTACCACCTGTCCACTAACAGCTGTCAAATGGGTCTCCTCCCCTGAATTTTTTCTCAGCCTCGGGGTCTTTGTGACCTGGCCATTTAACCCATTGTGCGCAAAAAAGTGCCGCTCAGAGGTAAAACAACCCAACGTTAAAGAACATCTGGATGGCCTTGACGGGAGGCTACCATATGTCTCCCAACAGCTGTTCCAGTGGGTCCCTTCCCCCAACCTTCTCTGAGACTTCGGGGTCCTTGTGACCTGACCATTTAGCCCATGGTGTGCAAAAACGTGCCGCTCAGAGGTTAAACAACTCAACGTTAAAGAATACGCTGGATGGCCTTGACGGGAGGCTACCATCTGTCTCCCAACAGTTGTTCCAGTGGGTCCCCTCCCCCAACCTTCTCTGAGCCTTCGGGGTCCATGTGACCTGACCATTTAGCCCATGGTGTGAAAAAAAAGTGCCGATCAGAGGTAAAACAAATCAATCCAACCTCAGATCAACACCCTTTTGCACATAATGGGCTAAATGGTCAGGTCACAAGGACTCCAAATGTTCAGAAAAGTTTGGGGGAAGGGGACACACTGGACAACTGTTAAGATACAGATAGTGCCGCTCAGAGGTAAAACAACCCAACCCTGGATTTCTTTAGAAATGCTATGTCATTGTCAAATAGGGTGCTATGTCATTGTCAAAATGCGAAGAAAGGAATTTCATTCAAATCACAATAAATCTAAAAAAAAATAAATAAAAAAATCATTTTATTAAGTCGAACAAGCGAAATGGAATAACAAAGTATGATTTGTGTCAAACAATGCTGCGTTTCACAATCATTCTAATGATAGTTTAAGCCACATACAATTAATTCGATTTACGAAGCCATAAGAGAAGGAAAAAAGAAAAAAAAAAATCCTTATGTCGCTAAGTAATTAAAAAGCAATTAAACACGATTAAATGTCGACTTCGAGATCAACAACTAATTTATTCAGATCGAATAAAGTGCCTTTTAGAAAGGAAGAAGAAAATTATGATACATACTTTAAAAAAGTCACAAGAAAGCAAAACTCAAGGAATTGCTAAAATGACAGCAGCAACTGCCAAAAAAAAAAAAGAAAAACTTCTTGTGATTTCCACGAGAAATGGAAATTTACTGCACTGATTATTTAATCCCTCTAAAGTGATTAGCTGTGTTATTTTCATCATGTGCCAGTAGAGTGAAGAAAGCTTTGGAGTTTTGAAATGTCAAATTGAAATAAAGAGTTTTCTTAATTACGAGTTAATAATGCCACTCTGATTACGAGACAGATGAGGAAAATAAGTCATTAATAACACGTTCTTCAACGTACGTGTTTCTCATTCTTCTTAACATTTAATCGATTTTTTTTTTCGATTTTTTTTTTTCGATTTTTTTTTACTATACAATAAACAACCTAAGTTTAGAAAAGTTAAATAGTCATTTTAATCGCACAATGGGTTAAATGACTAGGATTTGGGTTGGGTTGTTTTACCTCTGAGCGGCACTTTTTTGCACACCATGGGCTAAATGGCCAGGTCACATGGACCCCGAAGGCTCAGAGAAGGTTGGGGGTTGGGTTGGGTTGTTTTACCTCTGAGCGGCACTTTTTTGCACACCATGGGCTAAATGGCCAGGTCACATGGACCCCGAAGGCTCAGAGAAGGTTGGGGGAGGGGACCCACTGGAACAGCTGTTGGGAGACAGATGGTGGCCTCCCGTCAAGGCCATCCAGCGTGTTCTTTAACGTGCACAGGGTATGGCTCTCCCACACACGGAGCCACGGCTTAACGTCCCATCCGACGGACGGCGGCCTTTCCAAGCCCATCGGTGTCACCTACTGACCGTGGGCAGGGCGGGGAATTTTGCGGAGATAAATCTCGACGCTGACCCAGCTGGGACTCGAACCTGGGAACTACAGATTACGAGCCTGGCGCGCTACCGACTGAGCCACCCCCACCCCTCCATTGGGTGCAAAAAAAGTGTCCACTCAGAGATAAAACAACTTAATTTATACCTGCCTCCTAGGAGTGGGGGTTGGTTCAATCGGTAGCGTGCCAAGATCGTAATCTGCAGTTCTCAGGTTCGAGTCTCAGTTGGGTCAGCGTTAAGATTTATCTCCGCCAAAACTCCCCGTCTTGCCCACGGTCAGTAGGGGACACCGATGGGCTTGGAAAGGCCGCCATCCGTATGATGACACTTTAAGCTGTGGTTTAGTGTGCGGGAGAACCCTGTGTACGTTAAAGAACACGCTGGACGGCCTTGACGGAGGCTACCATCAGCTGTTCCAGTGTATCCCCTCCCCCAACCTTCTCTGAATCTTCTTGGTCCTTGAGACCTGGCCATTTAGCCCATTGTATGCAAAAAAGTGCCGCTTAGAGGTAAAACAACCCAACAAGCCCTCAATTTCTAAGATGGCAACGCCCCACAGATTTCGGACTCTTGCAACGGAGTCAATCCTGACTCACTTCCTGATCTCTAATCCCTACGCAGGGCCAGGCTCGTAATCTGTAGTTCCCAGGTTCGAGTCCCAGCTGGGTCAGCGTTGAGATTTATCTCCGCAAAATTCCCCGCCCTGCCCACGGTCAGTAGGGTACACCGATGGGCTTGGAAAGGCCGCCGTCCGTCGGATGGGACGTTAAGCCGTGGTCCCGTGTGCGGGAGAGCCATACCCTGTGCACGTTAAAGAACACGCTGGATGGCCTTGACGGGAGGCTACCATCTGTCTCCCAACAGCTGTTGCAGTGGGTCCCCTCCCCCAACCTTCTCTGAGCCTTCGGGGTCCATGTGACCTGGCCATTTAGCCCATGGTGTGCAAAAAAGTGCCGCTCAGAGGTAAAACAACCCAACCCTACGCAGGAAGACACAAGTGTAGAGCCGAAGATGATCCGGCCCCGATTATTCTCGGGATCTAGTACGAACCGAATTTTGCAAAATTCTGATTTTTGGAATGTAGCCTAAATATACAGTAGCAAATCTGTGTTACCGTAACATATATTGGTCAGGTAACAACTGGACGTTTCTGGTATTCGTGAATTATTTTGATTGATGATCACATTTTAATTGATGATCACATTTTGATGTGATCACCATTTCCATAGCAGAATAGGTTACAAAAATATTTTCAATAATTCTTGTTTATGAGATTTTTTGTATAAACAATCGTCACAAAGTTATGGAAACGTGTTTATTAAGAAAAGGCTGTTTGAAAAGCAGAGACCTGGGTTCCAAACTCGTACGAGATATGAATATTTACTTTTTGATGTATGATGTCTTTCTGCTGAGGTCTTATCATCGTCACAGATCATCTCTATGACGCATTATAACGATATACTTCTGTCAAACCTCCATGACAAATGAGCTACCCGACAAAAAATTTCTTTTATAAAAATGAGATTTACCAGAAATTTCTCCCTACCTCTTCCCAAATCAACTTCTCAATACCCCTAGCACAGTCTGATTATCAACCAGTTACATCAGGGGCGGGGGTGGCTCAGTCGGTAGCGCGCCAGGCTCGTAATCTCTAGTTCCCAGGTTCGAGTCCCAGCTGGGTCAGCGTTGAGATTTATCTCCGCAAAAATTCCCCGCCCTGCCCACGGTCAGTAGGGGACACCGATGGGCTTGGAAAGGCCGTCGTCCGTCGGATGCGACGTTAAGTCGTGGCCCCGTGTGCGGGAGAGCCATACCCTGTGCACGTTACAGAACACGCTGGATGGCCTCAGTCAGTAGCATGTCAGGCTCGCAATCTGCAGTTCCCAGATTCGAGTCCCACTGGGCTAGCGTTGAGATTTGCCTCCGCAAAATTTCCCGCTGTGCACCCGGCCAGTAGGCGACACTGGGCTTGGAAATGCCGCCATACGTCGGATAGGACGTTAAGCCGTGGCCCCGTGTGCGGGAGAGCCATACCCTTGCACGTTAAAGAACATGCTAGATGACCTTGACGGGAGGCTCCCATCTGTCTCCCAACAGCTATCCAGTGGGTCCTGATGGCCACTGGATAGCTGTTGTCCTGAGGTCCTGATGACCTGGCCATTTAGCCCATTGTGTGCAAAAAAGTGCCGCTCAGTGGTAAAGCAACACCTGTCTTTTGGAAGGCAAGGCGGGGTTAGCGGAAATAAATCTCAAAATTGGTACTCGATTGGATTGTTTTACCTGTGAGCGGCACTTATTTGCACACCATCGGCTAAATGGCCAGGCCACAAGGACCCCGAAGGCTCAGAGAAGGTTGGGGGAGGGGACCCACTGGAACAGCTGTTGGGAGACAGATGGTAGCCTCCTGTCAAGGCCATCCAGCGTGTTCTTTAAAGTGCACACGGGATGGTTCTCCCGTACACGGGGCCACGGATTAACGTCCCATCCGACGGACGGCGGCCTTTTCAAGCCCATCGGTGTCCCCTACTGACCGTGGGCAGGGCGGGGAAATTTTGCGGAGATAAATCTCAACGCTGACCCAGCTGGGACTCGAACCTGGGAACTACAGATTACGAGCCTGGCGCGCTACCGACTGAGCCACCCCCGCAATTGGTACTCGAACCTGGGAACATCAGATTAGGAGTCTAGCACACTAACTACTGACAATTCCAATTGTAGAGGATGTTGACCTCCCTAAAATTGACCAATAGCATGGCAGCACCCTAAATCCACCTCCAAGGTGTTGAGGAAATTTCCCACCACCGTTGTTGGGTCTCAAATTCGCGAAGTTCGAGTTCAGAGTCCGATTCACCATCTACATGGGCAGATAACATCGCACCCAATTCACAAAACCATCTAGCTCTCGCTATACCTACTCTCAGGGTAAATCCGGATCAGATTCCTCCCCTTTTACTCATCTCATCACGACTGATTGTGTTTGCTTAACATCCTTCGCAGCATACCTCAGTTGCCGTAGCAACGATCTCTCAGGCTGCCCATTCAAAGCATCTCGCGATTTCTGCAAAGGAGGACGCTACTGAAACGATTTGGGAAGCTCGCGATCGCGTGAAGGTCTCTCTCTCTCTGCTTCCCCCTTCCTGTAACGTCACCTTCACAGATGACTATGTAAATCGCAAGTCGAGCCCTTACGCGTCCTTTCCGTCTAATGAGTTACGACTTGGTGTCCCTTGCAACGTGAATCATTAGAAGGCTTAAATCTCTGCTCTATGCAATTCCTACCGACCGACTGAACGAGATCAGTGCGGATTATGTTTCTGATTTGGCGAGGAGAATAGCAATGGAGGCTTGGGTTGGGTTGTTTTACCTCTGAGCGGCACTTTTTTGCACACCTATGTGACTGGGCTAAATGGCCAGGTCACATGGACCCCGAAGGCTCAGAGAAGGTTGGGGGAGGGGACCCACTGGAATAGCTGTTGGGAAACAGATGGTAGCCTCCCGTCAAGGCCATCCAGCATGTTCTTTAACGTTGAGTTGTTTTACCTCTGAGCGGCACTTTTTTGCACACCATGGGCTAAATGGCCAGGTCACATGGACCCGAAGGCTCAGAGAAGGTTGGGGGAGGGGACCCACTGGAACAGCTGTTGGGAGACAGATGGTAGCCTCCCGTCAAGGCCATCCAGCGTGTTCTTTAACGTTGGGTTGTTTTACCTCTGAGCGGCACTTTTTTGCACACCATGGGCTAAATGGCCAGGTCACATGGACCCCGAAGGCTCAGAGAAGGTTGGGAGAGGGGACCCACTGGAACAGCTGTTGGGAGACAGATGGTAGCCTCCCGTCAAGGCCATCCAGCGTGTTCTTTAACGTGCACAGGGTATGGCTCTCCCGCACACGAGGCCATGGCTTAACGTCCCATCCAACGGACGGCGGTCTTTCCAAGCCCATCGGTGTCCCCTACTGACCGTGGGCAGGGCGGGGAATTTTGCGGAGATAAATCTCAACGCTGACCAGCAATGGAGGCAGTCAGTGCTTTAAAATACAGGGTGGGGGCACAGAGACTTCCTTTCCCTGACGGCACATTGTGAAGGGAGGAAAGGTCGTAGAAAGTGGGGATGGGCTTGGCGAACGCAGCAGTCACGAATGTTGTTGTCTAGTATCCCTCAGTAAAAAACATGAGGTGGACGAAGGAGCAGTGTGCGTTTGCGGGCGAAGCCTATTTTTCGAACAACCGTTCCTAAGTGGCGGTGCAGCGTGCGTTCTGTACTCACTTCGGAATTCAGCCCAGAGGTCCGGTTCCTGACCGGAAATCGATTGTTTTGTGGGTAGAGAGCTTTAGGACAACCGGGAGTGTGGTAAAAAAAAAGCCCAGGACGACGACGACGGACCGTTACGACAAAAGAAAATGTGGAGACAGTTCGACAATCGATTTTGAGTCGCCCTAGGAATATCCAATCGATCAATGCGTCGAATTCTTCATGAACATCTTCATTTCCATCCCTACAAGATGTGTATTGCGCAAAAATTGTCACCACCAGATTTCCAGAACCGAATAACGGCGTGCGAAACTTTATTGGAAACTGTTCCCCTTGACGCAATTGTTTTCTTTAGTGATGAGGCACATTTTCACCTATCCGGATGTGTCAATAAACAGAATATGCGCTATTGAAGTGGTAACAACCCTAGAGAGGTCCATGAGAGGCCACTTCACAATGATAAGGTGACAGTATGGGGTGCGTTGCCGAGAATTGGAATTATTGGTCCTTATTTTTTTGAGGAGGACAATCGAACAGTTACTGTCAATTTATAGCGGTATATAGACATGATTAGGGGCGGGGGTGGCTCAGTCGCTAGCGCGCCAGGCTCGTAATCTGTAGTTCCCAGGTTCGAGTCCCAGCTGGGTCAGTGTTGAGATTTATCTCCGCAAAATTCCCCGCCCTGCCCACGGTCAGTAGGGGACATCGATGGGCTTGGAAAAGCAGCCGTCCGTCGGATGGGACGTTAATCCGTGGCCCCGTGTGCGGGAGAGACATACCCTGTGCACGTTAAAGAACACGCTGGATGGCCTTGACGGGATGCTACCATCTGTCTCCCAACAGCTGTTCCAGTGGGTCTCTTCCCACCTTCTTCTGGTATATCTGAGCCTCCTCCCACTTCTTCCTTCTCTGAGCCTTCGGGGTCCATGTGACCTGTCCATTTAGCCCATGGTGTGCAAAAAAGTGCCGCTCAGAGGTAAAACAACCCAACCAAACCCATGTGGACATGATTCAAAACTTTTTCGAACCAGCTCTTGAAGAAATGAACCTAGGAAATATCTGGTTCCAACAGGATGGTGCCACGGCCCACACAGCCCGAGCTTTGATGACAGTTTTGAGGGCAATGTTCCCCGGACGGCTGATCACGATTCGAGGTGACATCCCGTGGGCGGCGCGCTCGCCTGATCAAACGCCCTGTGATTTTTTTTTTATAGGGATACCTCAAGGCAGAGATTTTTAAACATCGCCCCACAAACCTGCTTCAGCTGAAGAATGCTATTCGGCAGGAAATAGCCCGAATTCCGCTGGACATGTTGGAACGTGTAGAGGGAAACGTCAGAAATCGGTTGCATCAGCGCATAGAGAACGGTGGCCACCACCTTCAGGATATTTTGTTTAAAACAGCATGATTTAAAATTTGAAATTAAGTTCTTTCATTATCAAAAAATAAATTTTGTTTATCAGCAACAATGTTTTTTTCATTCGCCTTCAAAAAAAGGAAGTTTTGTGGCCGAGTGGTTAGCGTGCTTGGCTACTGATCTAAGGGACCTGGGTTCGAGCCTAGAGCTTGGCTACTGATCTAAGGGACCTGGGTTCGAGCCCCAGAGTAAGGCATGGATGTATGTGTCGTTTTTCTGCTGAGGTCCTGCCATCCTCTCAGACCTACTACTATGGCATATAAACTGACATGCTCCTGTCAGACCTCTGTGGCAAGCAGCTGCTTGAGGGGGTATTTTTCTTTTTTGCGCCCCACCCTGTATATGAGAGAAAATGTTTCCCAGACAACTGCAAGTAATAGAAGTGGTTTCGGTTGTGATGTGTACATGCAAATACCAGATATTATGAGTTCTGGTATGGGTTCGAAATAGTACAAACGGCTTTAAGTTGTTTAAATTTTCAGTTTTGCTTAAAATTGTGAAAAAAAAAATTTCTTTTGATACCTTTGATTCTAGATGCTTTAGCAGTACCTTACGCATTAGGTAGTTTTTGTGATTAATGATGAGGTTGCGAGTCAATAACCACTTTTCAGGGGCATTCTGGGTAGCAGAGACTGCATTGGTTTCGCCATGTTATCCCCAAGCATAACTAAAGGTTAGTGAATAAGATTATGAACAGTGTACAGTCGCTCAAAAAAGTATCCGAACACCATGTTGATTACAGAATTCAGAAAAAATATCTGGCAAAGATTTTTTTTTTAGAAATTAGTGATCTGGCAACCTTCGTGTCACGTGATTAGAGAATTCAGGAAAAATATCTGGAGCGTGTACAGCAACCGTACACGCTCCAGTTACCGTTCACAGCAAACTGGAGCGTGTGCAATTACTGCACACGCTCCAGTTTGCTGTGAACGGTAACTGCACACGCTCAATATTTCCGTGAGTGAGCCCACACGATCTAGGTCTTTGTGAGCTCACACGATCCAATGTGCTGTGAACATTAACCGCAACCGCTCCAGTTTGCTGTGAACGTAACTGCACACGCTCAATATTTCCGTGAGTGAGCCCACACGAACTAGGTCTTTGTGAGCTCACACGATCCAATGTTCTGTGAACATTAACCGCAACCGCTGCAGTTTGCTTTGAACGGTAACTGCACACGCTCAATATTTCCGTGAGTGAGCCCACACGATCTAGGTCTTTGTGATCTCACACGATCCAATGTGCTGTGAACATTAACCGCAACCGCTCCAGTTTGCTGTGAACGGTAACTGCACACGCTCAATATTTCCGTGAGTGAGCCCACACGATCTAGGTCTTTGTGAGTTTACAGGAAAAATTTTCCTGTGTTATTTTTTGACGAAAAATGTTTCTAGTGTAAAATATTTTATGCCGTTCTGAAACTAGCATTGTAATTCATGTTTGCATCAAATGTCATTAAAATCATTCTTATAATTTTTCTGAGTTTTCCTTAATTTATGGAAACCAGTGTATATACACTTACAGCAATGCAGCACGACATGCAGGCCACTCTGTACTCTCTTACCTGCAATGCAGGCACGACAGCAATGCTCCATGCTGTTTATGATGTTGTGAATCAGCTCAGTAGGGAGTAACGACCATTGTTCCTTTAAAGCAGTAATAAGCTCCCCTTTGTTGCAGGTGGGTTGAGGGAAGCCATACGTCTCCCTAGAGCATCCCACACATGCTCAATCGAATTTACGTTGGGAGATCGAGCTGGCCACTCCATGCACATAATGGTCTCCTCTTGACGGTATTATTCTGCTAGTCGAGCTCTGCGTGGGACGAGCGTTATCGGTTGGCATTTCCTTAGGTGGACGCACAGATTTCTGTGTTGACGAGTGGGAACCTCAATGCTCAAAAGTATAAAGATGACATCCTGGACCCTTATGTACGTCCTTACGTTGGTGCAATAGGTGAAACATTCATCTAAGGACGTACATAAGGGCCAGGATATATACCTAAGGTCCTTACCTTTTGAGCCAGGATATATACCTTTAGGCCAGGATATATACCTAAGGTCCTTACCTTTTGAACCAGGATATATACCTTTGGGCCAGGATATATACCTAATGTATATATCCAGTCCAGGATATATACCTAAGGTCTCTATAACTTTGGGCATTGTGGTTCCCACTTGTCAACACATAGAGGTTTGTGCGTCCACCTAAGGAAATGCCACACCAAACACACACGCTACCTTCGTCATAACTGTCTCTTTGACGGGTGTTACTGGGATGATAGCGGGTACCTCGTTCTCTCCATATCAAGCAATGTCCGGAATCACTGTGCAAACAATAAGTGGACTCATCTGTGAAGAGTACGGACCTCCATTGTTCTTCTGTCCAGTTAACATGCATGCATGCCCAATTCAACCGCTCTCTCCTGTGACGTGATGGGTATACAAATTACTGGCCTTCTAGTGTACAGACCTTCCTCATGAAGCCTTCTACTCACAGTAGAAGCTGATACAACCCTCCCAGTGGCTGCTGCAAGAGAGGATCGTAGCTGAGAGGGAGTAAACGTCCTGCTCATTAGTGCTGTTAATCGCAGATATTGGTCTTGTACAGCGGTCGTAATTCTAGCCTTTCATCGGCTAAACATCCGAGACGCGGAATCCGTGCTAAGAAATTGATTCCACAGTCAATGGACCACAGGACTCACATTCAGCTATCGTGCCGCGTATGACTGACTTTGGCCTGTTTCGAGCTGGCCAATAGCTCTCCACCGCAGTTCATTTGACAAATGATGTCTCGAGGTCATTCCTACAAAATGGCTATTTCGAATTTCTTTACTCATATTTACAACACAAAATAACGATCCACTTCAAAGCACCCGTTTTTATGCCGCTATACGATTACGTAAATTGACGCAACCTAGACTAATTTACACATAATATGCTCACTCGGCATTACTGGTTACATGAAGAAGTTTGGTGAGAATCGCACAATTTTTTGACGAATTATCGCATTTTTTCTCATTTTTCCTTAATTTATGGAAACCAGTGTACATACACTGATTACTTTGCCTCTAACCCTAGGATATGAGAAAATACTTTTTTTTTATTTTAAGGAATAAATGAGGAATCCTTTTTTGAGTTTATAGGTTTGGGTTGGGTTGTTTTATCTCTGAGTGGCACTTTTTTGTACACAATGAGCTAAATGGCCAGGTCACAATGACCCCGAAGGCTCAGAGAAGGTTGGGGGAGGGGACCCACTGGAACAGCTGTTGGGAGACAGATGGTAGCCTCCCGTCAAGGCCATCCAGTGTGTTCTATAACGTGCACAGGGTATGTCTCTCCCACACACGGGGCCACGGCTTAACGTCCCATCCGACAGACGGCGGCCTTTCCAAGTCCATCGGTGTCCCCTACTGACCGTGGGCAGGGCGAGGAGTTTTGCGGAGATATTTGAGTTTATAGGACTAATAATACATTACTATTTACATTTTTGAATCACCCATTAGTACAGATTACTACTTAAAGATTTACTGTTTAAGGATTACTGTTAAAGGGTGCAAAATTCGCCAGATGAAAGACTTCATTTTCTTCGAAAATGAGCATCCCATAATCGCAAGAGGCCATACATTATTCTTCTAGTTTCCACTACAAACCGATTTTGTGTTCTGGCCGTTCACGTCGTAGATAACGATTTTCAGAGTCCCAGTTTATCACTCACTCTCTCTCTCTCTTATTTTCTCAGTCTCCTCACTTCTGAAATCGGAAAGGAGATTTGTTTCCGACGTCCTTCGGAGGTAGCAAGCAGTTAGGAAAAATTAATGGGAAGTTTTCGGTGCAGTTAACGATAACTCAGTTTAAAGTGACAGGCGAGAGGCATGGACCAGTTGCTGAATCGTTAACTGCCTTCGAAGGATTATGCGGCGCCGCCACCAACGCTGCTATCAGAAATACCGAGTCAAAGCCTGTGGTCCATCAGTCTGAGAACGTTCGGTTGATCAACCAACCATCTGGCAAGTCAGCAATTCCTTTTTACCTCAGCCTTTTTTTATTATTGTTCTTGGCAAGCTCATCGCAGTAGTAGCAGATGGAGACCATTTAAGAAGTAAAATTGAAAATTCGTCTCTCGAAAGGTGTTGTTGTTGTTTTACCTCTGAGCGGCACTTTTTTGCACACCATGGGCTAAATGGCCAGGTCACAAGGACCCCGAAGGCTCAGAGAAGGTTGGGGGAGGGGACCCACTGCATCAGCTGTTGGGAGACAGATGGTAGCCTACCGTCAAGGCCATCCAGTGTGTTCTTTAACGTTCGATTGTTTTACCTCTGAGCGGCACTTTTTTGCACACCATGGACTAAATGGCCAGGTCACATGGACCCCGAAGGCTCAGAGAAGGTTGGGGAAGGGGACCCACTGGAACAGCTGTTGGGAAACAGGTAGCCTCCCGTCAAGGCCATCCAGCGTGTTCTTTAACGTTGGGTTGTTTTACCTCTGAGCGGCACTTTTTTTTGCACACCATGGGCTAAATGGCCAGGTCACATGTACCCCGAAGGCTCAGAGAAGGTTGGGTGAGAGGACCCACTGGAACAGCTGTTGTGAGACATATGGTAGCCTCCCGTCAAGGCCATCCAGCGTGTTCTTTAACGTGCACAGGGTATGGCTCTCCCGTACACGGGGCCACGGCTTAACGTCCCATCCGACGGACGGCGGCCTTTCCAAGCCCATCGGTGTCCCCTACTGACCGTGGGCAGGGCGGGGAATTTTGCGGATACTGTCGAAAGGTGAATGCGTGAGGTTTATGCTGTCTTTCTGCTGAGATCTCGCCTCTTCCAGATTCCCTCTGGAATATTTTATACTAAGAGGTTCTTATGACATCTTAGTGGCAAATCGGCTTCCCGAGAAGTAATTTATTTGTCGGTTAGTCTCTTCGAATCAGGATTGGATTGGATTGTTTTACCTCTGAGCGGCACTTTTTTGCACACCATGGGCTAAATGGCCAGGCCACAAGGACCCCGAAGGCTCAGAGAAGGTTGGGGGAGGGGACCCACTGGAACAGCTGTTGGGAGACAGATGGTAGCCTCCCGTCAAGGCCATCCAGCGTGTTCTTTAACGTGCACAGGGTATGGCTCTCCCACACACGGGGCCACGGCTTAACGTCCCATCCGACGGACGGCGGCCTTTTCAAGCCCATCGGTGTCCCCTACTGACCGTGGGCAGGGCGGGGAAACTTCGAATCAGGAGCAAAGGGGCTTGTGTTCGAGTAACAGATAAGGCACCAATAGTTATCTTTCTCTATTACACTTAGATTTTCTATACGATGAATTATACACACACCGGCCACTCAATTAGAAACCTTTATGCTGATGTACGTATACGTCACTTGTGCAACGTATATGCAAAATACGTGGTCACGTGCATCACTACGTGATCTAGGCAACTATTTAAGACTGCTGCTCGTCAGTAATCATCAGTAGTGTTGATCACAAGGGTAGAAACGAAGGATCTTTTTATGGTTCGATAAAGGGCTTATTATGGGTGCCCGTCTGGCTGGAACGAGGATTTTATAAACAACAGAACTGATTGGTTTCGCAAAAGGTGAGATATCTCGGGTCTTTAATCAGTGGAAAAATAACCCACATTGCTTGTCTAAGAGGGGTAAGCGTGGCGCGACAACAATCTGTCAGGAAAGAGATCACCGTCGTCTGAGGAGGCCTGCACGGAGAAACAGGACTTCCTGTGTGCAGCAATTGATCGAAGCATTCAATGAAGGATGTTCCCGACCCATATCTCAGCGAACTATGCGCAGTAAATTGAAGAGCATCGGTATTAGCAGTCGCATGCCTATACGGAAACCACCGATTTCTACGAAGAACCGGAAAGTTCGTCAGGAACATTGTGATGACACGGAACAATGGAAAAAAGTCATGTGGTCCTACGAGTCGTTGTACACTTTGTTATAGGGGCGGGGGTGGCTCAGTCGGTAGCGCGCCAGGCTCGTAATCTGTAGTTCCCAGGTTCGAGTCCCAGCTGGGTCAGCATTGAGATTTATCTCCGCAAAATTCCCCGCCCTGCCCACGGTCAGTAGGTGACACCGATGGGCTTGGAAAGGCCGCCGTCCGTCGGATGGAACGTTAAGCCGTGGCCCCGTGTGTGGGAGAGCCATACCCTGTGCACGTTAAAGAACACGCTGGATGGCCTTGACGGGAGGCTACCATCTGTCTCACAACAGCTGTTCCAGTGGGTCCTCTCACACAACCTTCTCTGAGCCTTCAGGGTCCATGTGACCTGGCCATTTAGCCCATGGTGTGCAAAAAAGTGCCGCTCAGAGGTAAAACAACCCAACACCTTGTTATGTATCGACGGCAGAGAGCTTGGCGGTAGCCCCATGAAGCAATGGACCCAGTTTGCCTTGTTACCAGAGCCTTGCACAACTGACGGTTCTGGAGGCGGTGTCATGGTGTGGGGCACGTTCTGTTAGTACGGAACGAGTCCCTGATATTGCTGGAAGGTCGGATGTTCTCCAAGGATTATCTGAACATTGTTGCCGATCACGTGCAATGTTGACTTTTATCCAGCAGGTGAAGGTTGTTTCACGGACGACAATGCTACTGTCCTCGCGCAAGATGTGTTCAGCAGTGGTTCAGCGAGCATGACAGAGACTTCCACCATCTTCCCTGGTCACCACAAAACCCGGATCTGAACCCAATTGAGAATGTATGGGACATGTTAGAAAAACAGATCGAGAAGCAAAGTTCTCTTCCGTCAAATCTGAGCCAGTTAAAGGACTGTCTGAGAACGCCTGGTATGCTTGAGATGCAAAGTCACTCCAACACCTTGTACAATCTATGCCAAACCGCATACGTGCGGTAATTTGGCCTAAAGGAGGCCCAACTGGGTATTGAATAAAAATAAATAAATACCCCCTCAAGCAGCTGCTTGCCTCAGAGGTCTGTCAGTTTAAAAGTCTGGGTCTTACTAAGAGTCTCCACTGCGGGTGCCGATCGAGCTTGGATCTTTATATCCATGCACATTTGCAAACCAGGGAATAGATTAAAGTAAGGTTTCTTCCGGTGGTCAGCTTTCCTTCTATAGGACTGCTGCCATGTGAGGCTGGGATTGAGGTGCGCCTATAGGGCGTATTCCTTGCCCCCGGCTCTAGATGGTCATGGCTGTTCATAACCAGGTAGTGCTGTACAAGCGGAACCGGGAATTGCCGTGGTTGCATAAGATCGCAACAAAAGAGATTCATACCCCCGATAGGGGTTTGAATCCCATTGATAGGGCCCCCCATCCGACCGTACCCCGTCTGTCAGCTTTGAAGAACCACCATTCCGACCCACAAGAGTAATCAATTTTACTTTGGCCTTGTGGGGAATAAAAAAGAAACGCACAAATCCACACACTGTTACGTTATTAAGAACGACATAGCTCTGGTGGCTTATAATAATTCGTCTTCGTTAGGTGCGAAATATTGAATGGAGCAGAATTTCCACCCCAGTTGGGGCAAAACCAAAATCACCACAACGACCAGGACACAAATCACTTTTGGCTAGCAAAAATTGGTTTTCTGTTATCGTTTTCCTCGGATTGTTGGACACGCAATCGTCGACAAACAAGAGAGCGTAAAAAAAAACAATCGCCACTTGAAACAGTGCCACGTGAAAGAAAGTAGAGTTCATAGTTCCGTAGTCAATGGTTGATATGTTTCTTACTATTTCCAACTTGAAACAAATGAATTTTTGTGTCCATCAACAGTTTAGTTTGGTCGAGGGGTTAATGTGCTTGCTCGTGGAGTAAATGGTCCATGTTCGAATTCCGAATAACGGATGTGTGCATCTAGTAGCGTTTCTGCAATCTCAGATCAGTAACATATTTTACCGACAGGCTCCTGTTAGACCTTTGTGGAAAGCATATGTTTATGGGTAAAATTTTCTTATTCTATTACATATACCTCAAATTACATTACCCCAAGCCTTAACTGGCATAGTGGTTAGGCAGCTAGCGACTGTTCCAGCAAGGCAAACTTTGTGTGTTGTGTTAGCTCTAACTTCGGTCTTAGTAGGGCATGTCCTTGTATGAGAAGGCCTGCAAAAGCTAGGAGTAGCTTCTAGGATTCTTCTCTGTCCTATATATTACAAATAAAAAAAAAAATTAGTGTTGTTTGGGTTGGGTTGTTTTACCTCTGAGCGGCACTTTTTTGCACACCATGGGCCAAATGGCCAGGTCACATGGACCCCGAAGGCTCAGAGAAGGTTGGGGGAGGGGACCCACTGGAACAGCTGTTGGGAGACAGATGGTAGCCTCCCGTCAAGGCCATCCAGCGTGTTCTTTAACATGCACAGGGTATGGCTTTCCAGTACACGGGGCCACGGCTTAACATTCCATCCGACGGACGGCGACCTTTTCCAAGTCCATCGGTGTCCCCTACTGACCGTGGGCAGGGCGGGGAAATTTTGCGGAGATAAATCTCAACGCTGACCCAGCTGGGACTCGAACCTGGGAACTACAGATTACGAGCCTGGTGCGCTACCGACTGAGCCACCCCCGCCTCCTAGCAAGGTCTACTAGTATTATTTTAATTAGCAACTACTGGCCGAAAGATGTTTATGTGAACCTCATAACGCAGGTTGTTGTCATGTCTATGCTGTACTGCTCAAATACAAACACGGGCCTCTTCAATTTTTATTAATATGCATGTTTAACCAACACTGATGACCATGTAAAAATTACTAAAACACAGGGCATATTTCCTATTAGGTTGAATGCAAATTCATTATATTTTCGCACTCTTATTATAAAATATTATGTGCATTTAATACTTCAATTAAATTTAAATAATTTTTAATTCTATTTTTTTTTCTCTTTTTTTATTCTAGTTTTAACAATGGGTTAAGCAAAAAAATTTAAACATCTCGATTGCCAGAGACCATTACGGCAGTCCTAAAGAAAATCAATAGTTTCAACAGTATAATGTACATATGACTATTCAAAATACTGTAGTCGAATTATCCTTTTTGTTATGAGATACATAGGATAGAAAAGCTGCTCCTATCTTGTCTAGATTTCCTTATACAGGGTTGGGTTGTTTTACCTCTGAGCGGCACTTTTTTGCACACCATGGGCTAAATGGCCAGGTCACATGGACCCCGAAGGCTCAGAGAAGGTTGGGGGAGGGGACCCACTGCATCAGCTGTTGGGAGACAGATGGTAGCCTACCGTCAAGGCCATCCAGTGTGTTCTTTAACGTTCGATTGTTTTACCTCTGAGCGGCACTTTTTTACACACCATGGACTAAATGGCCAGGTCACATGGACCCCGAAAGCTCAGAGAAGGTTGGGGAAGGGGACCCACTGGAACAGCTGTTGGGAAACAGGTAGCCTCCCGTCAAGGCCATCCAGCGTGTTCTTTAACGTTGGGTTGTTTTACCTCTGAGCGGCACTTTTTTTTGCACACCATGGGCTAAATGGCCAGGTCACATGTACCCCGAAGGCTCAGAGAAGGTTGGGTGAGAGGACCCACTGGAACAGCAGTTGGGAGACAGATGGTAGCCTCCCGTCAAGGCCATCCAGCGTGTTCTTTAACGTGCACAGGGTATGGCTCTCCCGTACACGGGGCCACGGCTTAACGTCCCATCCGACGGACGGCGGCCTTTCCAAGCCCATCGGTGTCCCCTACTGACCGTGGGCAGGGCAGGGAATTTTGCGGATACTCTCGAAAGGTGAATGCGTGAGGTTTATGCTGTCTTTCTGCTGAGGTCTCGCCACTTCCAGATTCCCTCTGGAATGTTTTATACTAAGTAGTTCTTATGACATCTTAGTGGCAAATCGGCTTCCCGAGAAGTAATTTATTTGGCGGTTAGTCTCTTCGAATCAGGAGCAAAGGGGCTTGTGTTCGAGTAACAGATAAGGCACCAATAGTTATCTTTCTCTATTACACTTAGATTTTCTATACGATGAATTATACACACACCGGCCACTCAATTAGAAACCTTTATGCAGATGTACGTATACGTCACATGTGCAACGTATATGCAAAATACGTGGTCACGTGCATCACTACGTGATCTAGGCAACTATTTAAGACTGCTGCTCGTCAGTAATCATCAGTAGTGTTGATCACAAGGGTAGAAACGAAGGATCTTTTTATGGTTCGATAAAGTCCTTGTCGTGGTGGGGGGGCCTAGGGCCCAGCAACCCGGCTGAAGGCTGTGCCGACCGGATTGGTGTCCCGGTTGGACATGGCTAAGGCCAACCGAGGTTGAAGATGCTGCTGGCCGGCTTGATTGCCGGTCGGATGGCGACGGCGTCGGAGACCTCGCCTCTCAGGAGACCTGTGTGGTCTGTTCGACGGCTCTGCCGAAAGGTCTGAGCCCGCCTTGTAGGCACGAGCTGTCCAAAAAGTCTGGGTCTTACTAAGAGTCTCCACCCCGGGTGCCGATCGAGCTTGGATCTATATATCCTTGCACATTTGCAAACCGGGGTTCTAAAACCGGGGAATAGATTAAAGTAAGGTTTCTTCCGGTGGTCAGCTTTCCTTCTATAGGACTGCTGCCATGTGAGGCTGGGGTTGAGGTGCGCTTATAGGGCGTATTCCTTGCCCCCGGCTCTAGATGGTCATGGCTTTTCATAACCAGGTAGTGCTGTACAAGCGGAACCGGGAATTGCCGTGGTTGCATAAGATCGCAACAAAAGAGATTCATACCATAGTAGGTCTGTGAGGATGGCAAGACCTCAGCAGAAAAACAACACAAACGTTCATGTCTTATCCGGGGCTCGAACCCAAGTCCCTTAGATCAGTAGCCAAGCACGCTAACCACTAGGTTTCTAATTCAGAGACCGGTGTGTGTGCTAAAAAAGTTACCTTCAGACATCGGTGGCAAATGGAGAGTTAGTTCATTTAGTTTATAAATTATCGTGCTTTGACCACGGTTAGGTTGACCTCTGGGCAGTACTTTTTTTTGCATACAGTGGGTTAAATGGCCAGGTAAAAAGGACTCTGAGAAGGTTGGCAGGAGACCCACTGAGATGTTGAGACGAATGGAAACCTCCCATCAAGCGTGTTCTTTAACGTGCACAGGCTCTCTCTCCTGCACGAGAGCCCCACGGTTTTACATCACAACCGACGGACGGCGGCATTTCGAAGCCCATCGGTGTCCCCTTTCTGACAGAGGGCAGGGGTGGGAGTTTAGCAGAGATAAGATTACGAGTCTAGCGCGCTACCGACTGAGCAACCCCCGTCCCTCTTTAGAGTTTATAGTTAAATAAATACGCATTGATTATACAATTTCATCACTGGCATTCAATTTTACTTTTCTCAGAACATTTTTTTAATATATTTTAAACTTTTTTTCGAATCCGACCGTACCCCGTCTGTCAGCTTTGAAGAACCATCATTCCGACCCACAAGAGTAATCAATTTTACTTTGGCCTTGTGGGGAACAAAAAAGAAACGCACAAATCCACACACTGTTACGTTATTAAGAACGACATAGCTCTGGTGGCTTATCATAATTCGTCTTCGTTAGGTGCGAAATATTGAATGGAGCAGAATTTCCACCCCAGTTGGGGCAAAACCAAAATCACCACAACGACCAGGACACAAATCACTTTTGGCGAGCAAAAATTGGTTTTCTGTTATCGTTTTCCTCGGATTGTTGGACACGCAATCGTCGACAAACAAGAGAGCGTAAAAAAAAACAATCGCCACTTGAAACAGTGCCACGTGAAAGAAACTAGAGTTCATAGTTCCGTAGTCAATGGTTGATATGTTTCTTACTATTTCCAACTTGAAACAAATGAATTTTTGTGTCCATCAACAGTTTAGTTTGGTCGAGGGGTTAATGTGCTTGCTCGTGGAGTAAATGGTCCATGTTCGAATTCCGAATAACGGATGTGTGCATCTAGTAGCGTTTCTGCAATCTCAGATCAGTAACATATTTTACTGACAGGCTCCTGTTAGACCTTTGTGGAAAGCATATGTTTATGGGTTGGGTTGTTGGGTTGGGTTGTTTTACCTCTGAGCGGCACTTTTTTGCACACCATGGGCTAAATGGCCAGGTCACAAAGACCCCAAGGGCTCAGAGAAGGTTGGGGGAGGGGACCCACTGGAACAGCTGTTGGGAGACAGATGGTAGCCTCCCGTCAAGGCCATCCAGCGTGTTCTTTAACGTGCACAGGGTATGGCTCTCCCGCACACGGGACCACGGCTTAACGTCCCATCCGACGGACGGCGGCCTTTCCAAGCCCATCGGTGTCCCCTACTGACCGTGGGCAGGGCGGGGAGTTATGCGGAGATAAACCTCAACGCTGACCCAGCTGGGACTCGAACCTGGGAACTACAGATTACGAGCCTGGCGCGCTACCGACTGAGCCACCCCCGCCCCCATGTTTATGGGTAAAATTTTCTTATTCTATTACATATACCTCAAATTACATTACCCCAAGCCTTAACTGGCATAGTGGTTAGGCAGCTAGCGACTGTTCCAGCAAGGCAAACTTTGTGTGTTGTGTTAGCTCTAACTTCGGTGTTAGTAGGGCATGTCCTTGTATGAGAAGGCCTGCAAAAGCTAGGAGTAGCTTCTAGGATTCTTCTCTGTCCTATATATTACAAATAAAAAAAAAAATTAGTGTTGTTTGGGTTGGGTTGTTTTACCTCTGAGCGGCACTTTTTTGCACACCATGGGCTAAATGGCCAGGTCACATGGACCCCGAAGGCTCAGAGAAGGTTGGGGGAGGGGACCCACTGGAACAGCTGTTGGGAGACAGATGGTAGCCTCCCGTCAAGGCCATCCAGCGTGTTCTTTAACGTTGGGTTGTTTTACCTCTGAGCGGCACTTTTTTGCACACCATGGGCTAAATGGCCAGGTCACATGGACCCCGAAGGCTCAGAGAAGGTTGGGGGAGGGGACCCACTGGAACAGCTGTTGGGAGACAGATGGTAGCCTCCCGTCAAGGCCATCCAGCGTGTTATTTAACGTGCACAGGGTATGTCTCTCCCGCACACGGGACCACGGCTTAACGTCCCATCCGACGGACGGCGGCCTTTCCTTATACAGGTATATGTACCCATTGACCGTTGCGTTCGAGTTAAGATACAACTTTTCTTTCATAAACCCTTTAGCCGTCCCGTGGCCGAGTGGTTAGCACGCTTGGCTACTGATCTAAGGGACCTGGGTTCGAGCCCCGGTTAAAGGCATGGATGTATGTGTCGTTTTTCTGCTGAGGTCCTGCCATCCTCACAGACCTCTATATTTGGCATATATATATACTGACAGGCTCCTGTCAGACCTCTGTGGCAAGCAGCTGCTTGAGGGAGTATTTTTTTTTTATAATATAAAATATAAATACACTTACTATAGCTAGTATTATATACATTTTATTATCTATAAACATAATTTCCTATACATACTATATCATTGGCATGATAATTGCAAAAAAAAAACAAATTTTAACACTACGTTATATTTCATTTGTGGTATGTGAATCAACAATATGACCATAAAAACACTTTGGAAAAAGTATTACAAAAAAAATCACATAAACTAATTTGGCAACATTAGTGATTCCACAGTGTGCAGTTCATAAATATATAATCTGACAGCACCCATAAAATTATATTTTTTCTTCTGTTATGTTGCTATGAGCACAGCATTACTATATATTTTCTGAGACAAAAAGATGGAATTTATTTCCACCTAGAATTCCTAAATTTTTGATTACATCAGAACTTTTGTATTCGTATTCTACAAGGCAGTGGTCTGCAAACTTATTTAATACTCCGTTTTTCACATACTGTTCTGTGCTTAAAATTATCTAAAAAAAACAAAACCATTAATCCATTTTCATGTGGCGACGACTTAGGTGGTAGTGCACCATGCTCATACCCTATGTTCAAGTTCAGTACATACTGTGTTTTCATTAGCATTTTCTCCATTAACCCCTGCACTGCCCTTGGGTGGTTGGATTGTTTTACCTCTGAGCAGCTCTCCGCAGAATTCCCCGCCCTGCCCACGGTCAGTAGGGGGACACCGATGGGCTTGAAAAGGCCGCCGTCCGTCGGATGGGACGTTAAGCCGTGGCTCTTGTGCGGGAGAGCCATATCCTGTGCAACGTAAAGAACACGCTGGATGGCCTTGACGGGAGGCTACCATCTGTCTCCCAACAGCTGTTCCAGTGGGTCCCCTCCCCCAACCTTCTCTGAGCCTTCGGGGTCCATGTGACCTGGCCATTTAGCCCATGGTGTGCAAAAAAGTGCCGCTCAGAGGTAAAACAACCCAACTGTTCCTATTATAATGGTCACCTAGTGTATACACTATATTAGATTAGGTAATTATGCAATTAAATAATATTAATATTAGCAAAGGTAATTACACTGTCATATTATATGTAAAGGAAACGAAATTTCAACACCATAAAACCAAAAGAATTACATGAAAAATGCATAGTGAACACGTTAAACAAGCCTGATAGCCTCTTCTCACAAGAAATTTTCTTCAGAACTGCTGAAAATCGATATAAATTTTGACACACACTTATGAAACTCAATTTAACAGTTATTAGCCTTTTATTAAACGTTTAAATATATTATTTATTAAACATAGTTATGAGAAATAAATTTAGAACTACAGCTTTGAAGTTTAATTTTTTGGATCAACAATTCTTTAAATACTACAATAATTTAGTTGAACAAAATGATTCACGTAGATTAAAACTCCATTTGATCATTTTGGAAGTTATGGAGTTTCAATTTATCATTCCATTGATGAAGCATGAATGCAGCCGAATTCTTTTATAAATAATAGAGTAAATTTTCCAGTGTAAAAGTATAAAGTAGGGGTTCTCAACGTGGGGTAAGCTGTAAAATTTTTTGGGGTACGCCGTTAGAACTCAAAAGTCGATTACCCAGTAAAATGTTTATAATTTTATAAGATTTGTTAAATTGTTTGTCGTTTTTTGTGTTTATCGATATATGTAATTTATGAATACAAAATTTAATGTGTATATATATATATGTTTTATTTTATTCCCATTATTATACTATAACTATAGTTTTATCTATCTATACAAGGGGTATGCCAGTTACATACACATTTCCAGGGGATACGTGAAGCATAAAAGTTTGAGAACCACTGATATATATGTTTTATTTTATTACCATTGTTATACTATAACTATAGTTTTATCTATCTATACAAGGGGTACGCCAGTTACATACACATTTCCAGGGGGTACGTGAAGCATAAAAGGTTGAGAACCACTGATATATATGTTTTATTTTATTCCCATTGTTATACTATAACTATAGTTTTATCTATCTATCTATACAAGGGGTACGCCAGTTACATACACATTTCCAGGGGATACGTGAAACATAAAAGTTTGAGAACCACTGATATATATGTTTTATTTTATTCCCATTGTTATACTATAACTATAGTTTTATCTATCTATACAAGGGGTACGGCAGTTACATACACATTTCCAGGGGGTACGTGAAGCATAAAATGTTGAGAACCACTGATATATATGTTTTATTTTATTCCCATTGTTATACTATAACTATAGTTTTATCTATCTATACAAGGGGTACGCCAGTTACATACACATTTCCAGGGGGTACGTGAAGCATAAAAGTTTGAGAACCACTGATATATATGTTTTATTTTATTCCCATTATTATACTATAACTATATATACAAGGTGTACGCCAGTTACATACACATTTCCAGGGAATGCGTGAAGCATAAAAGGTTGAGAACCACTGGTCAAAAGCATTTAATGTAAAACCATTATAAAACACTACTTAAATGGCACTCCAGTAGGAGCAAATCTGTATGAAGAACAAATGAGATATTGCATTACATCAGTAAGAATCAGAAGAAATAAATTCTTAAATTTCTTTTGTGAGCATATAGTATGAAGCCCTAGTGAGATAACAGACACAATACAATACGTTGCTGTTATGTAAAATATGCTGCAGATTTACACTAGAGAAAATAAAAGGAAATTCACTTGAAGCTGATGAAGAAAGTGAATAAACATAATGTAAAAACACCAGAAAGGTGCCAATACCAACCAGTAGATATATATATTAGTCTCAGTTAGTACTGTAAAACCTCCTGAAACAAATTTCAGGAAGGTAACTCAAAACCAGGCCTTTCAAAGGGAGATCATGATGGCTATTTGGCCCAAGCCTCAAATTAAAATGGAACTTCAGATTTAGATACTTGTTAGCCTTTTGATATTAGCTACAATAGTAAAAGGTGTAATTTTTTTTAACAAGTCTTGGATAAGGAATGGGTATTTTTTCTTTCTGGTGTTGTCTTTCTAAAAAGGTTTCACCATACTTATAGACTTTCACTATAGTATATTATACTAACAAGCTTCTACCAGATTCCTAAGGCAAGCAGCTGCTTGAGGGATAAATCTTTTTCATAGATTTTGTCAAATTTGAATTAAAAACAATGATAAATAATAATGACAACTTTTATTTTGGCTAGGGGCTCAAAAGCTGGAAGTGGCCCCAGCCTCTCTGAACCTGTGTTGAACCATGAAAACATCTCTAGCAAAAAGCTGTTGCCAACATCTAATACTACTAAGAAGTGGCATGTTCTGGGCCCACATTCATGTACTACTTTGTTAAGTGTAAATTTCCATGCTTTTCAAAGGACTGCATAGATAGTATTTGAAACATATTATGAGCTGTTGGTAGTAATTTATTCCTAGAGAGATTGAGTTACCTTCCTTGATATTGTTTCAGAGATATACCAAGACTGCAGTCTTGACTGTTTCTGAGACTAACCAAGATCGCAAAAACCTATCTACTGATTAGCTGTGAAGGTTGCATCCACATTGTAACTCTCACTGTGAAAATGTTTTCCCCAGTAAAGTGCTTAGTGATTCACTATGTGATGTGTTAACTTTGTTCATTAACTTGATGTAAATTTCCCTTTTATTCCTCCAGCACAACACTGCAGGAGACTTTATAACTAACAACAATGCACAGCATGTGTAATCTCACAACAACTTCATATTTTGTCATTTTTATATGTTTATAGCAGGACTTCATTTCTTCTTAACAAACTCTCTCACCTTCTTTCAAGTCTTACTTCTGTAATACATTTTTTCGTGTTCTTTATTAATTTTCTCATGCTATAATTTAATTTTAGCAGTGTTTAAATAACGATTTATATTAAATGTGTAGGAAATGTAAAACTTTAAAAATTTCAATAAAATTAAAAAAAAAATGTTCTCAAATACATAAGATTTTCTTCCAAAAAAAAAGAAACAATACTGGGGAATGTTTTGATACTGGGAAAAAAAAACATACATTCTTCTCTTAAATATATCTTTCCTACAATGAAAGGGAGGTGGGAGTGGATCAGTCGCCCCCCTTTCAGCTCCAGGCTCATAATCTGTAGTTCCCAGGTTTGAGTCCCAGCTGGGTCAGCGTTGAGATTTATCTCCACAAAATTCCCTGCCCTGCCCACGGTCAGTAGGGGACACCGATGGGCTTGGAAGGGGCACTGTCCATCGGATGGGACGTTAAACCGTGGCCCCGTGTGCAGGAGAGCCATACCCTGTGCACGTTAAAGAACACGCTGGATGGCCTTGACAGGAGGCTACCATCTCTTTCCTAACAGCTATTCCAGTGGGTCCCCTCCCCTAACCTTCTCTGAGCCTTCAGGGTCCATGTGACCTGGCCATTTAGCCCATGGTGTGCAAAAAAGTGCCACTCAGAGGTAAAACAACCCAACCCACAATGAAATGATTCTCAGTATGCCCAAAAATATAATGTTGAATAGAAAGGAGGTATTTTTGAAGGTATTTCAGCTTCATATAATTGCTTAGAATATATGTTGTACTTCTAACAGTTCATCTCATACCTTCACCAATATGTTATAATACATCTGTAGAACTAGTACATTTAAGGGTGGTAAAAGTTAACATTCATGCCTAATCAAAATAAAAACATTTGAAAACAGGAATTTTACATGCTGAATGACCAAATTATTATACACATCCTGATACCAATATGCAAAGCAAAAGTACTGTATCCAGTCATGTGGGATGCTGAAACTGGCAATACCTATAATAGAGCAAGTCTCTACGCATTGGAAACCAGTCACGGAAAAGTAATCATGGGTAATGGCAGCGACGTGAGTTTGACTGTGGCCAGACAATAGGTGCAAGGAAGGCTGGTTGTTCAATCACTGCAACTGCTGAACTGTTGGGATTTCCACATCAGACGGTTGCACGAGTATACCAAGACTACAGCAAAACTTCCAAGCAGTGGGAGAAATGTGGACATAAATGTGCAATTGACTCTTGAAGTGAGCATCATCCCACAGTGTTACAAGGAATCGCACTGCTACTGTGGAGTAGATAACATCAGAATTGAATGAGGTTCAATGAATGAGGCACAAATACTATCTGTCATATCATGGGAAAAATAGGCTATGGTAGCCAACATCCACACGTCTTCTTGTTGACTGCAAGGCATTGAAAGAGAGGCTGCAGTTTGCCCTTGCAAACAATCGCCTCTCTTTCAATTTTTTTGCAAACAATCCAACCTATCGCAATGGAGAGCAAACTGAAAACATGTCATCTGATCTGACAAATATGGTTTCAACTCTATCATGCCAATGGTAGGGTGCATGTGTGTGGCATAAACCACACGAAGTGATGAACACAGCTTGCCAAGTTTGGGTCATACAGGCAGGTGAAGGCAGTGTAACCGTTTGGCGTGCATTTATTTGGGATTCCTTGGGGCCCCTCATACCGGTTGAGACCTCCATCACTGGGACAAGCTATGTGAATATCCTTGCCAACCATCTACACCAATTAAAAAATTCCCTTTTTTGCACAATGATGCCATCTTTCAACAGGACAACACCATACCATACTTCCCAAGTGGTGACAATTGACTCGAGAAGCATTCAAGTGAGTTTACCACACTCGAATGTCCCCCTTAATCAGGGGCGGGGGTGGCTCAGTCGGTAGCGCGCCAGGCTCGTAATCTGTAGTTCCCAGGTTTGAGTCCCAGCTGGGTCAGCGTTGAGATTTATCTCCGCAAAACCTGGCCATTTAGCCTATGGTGTGCAAAAAAGTGCCGCTCAGAGGTAAAACAACCCAACCCCCTTAATCAATGAACCTCAACCCCATTTAGAATTTGTGGCACAAATTGGAAAGATCTGTTTGAGCCTGCCAACCCCACCGGTAACTGTGCATGCCACACAACATGCAATCCTCACTTCATGGGCAGCAATACAACCTCCACGTTTTCAACACCTCAGTGTCCTTAACAAGACATCTGGCTATTGTTGTGAGGGTAAAAGGTGGAGCAGCAGGTTATTAGGTAGGTGTATATAATAATTTGCCCACTCAGTGTAATTGCTACTAGCATATATTTCCTTTAGGATAAGTATGCAAAGAAATAAAATAAAAATCAGATCATTTATTACATCAGATCACTTTTTTTACAGTTGGAGTCAATAATATACCAAATGAAAGAATAAAAAAGACTCAAAACTAAAATCTTCCACTAAAGAATAAAAATACTCTAAAATGGGGATGTTACTGTAATAAAAAAAAAATAAAATAAATAAATACCCCCTCAAGCAGCTGCTTGCCACAGAGGTCTGACAGGAACCTGTCAGTTTATATGCCAAAGTAGAAGATCTGAGAGGATGGCAGGACCTCCGCAGAAAAACAACACACACAGCCATGCCTTACCCGGGGCTCGAACCCAGGTCCCTTAGATCAGTTTATTTGCTAATTTATTAACTATTTATTTAAAGGCTCAGAGAATGATTTGTATTCCAATTTATCACATCAATCACCTGGGATGAATTGGAGGTGGGGGGAATCACTTCAGCACCTAGGCTAAGTTCTGGCCATGGGCACCGCGACAAGTGAAAAATTAAATTTTCACTATTACAGCCACTGCCTATGTATATAAATATATATATATATACAAATTAGAAAACAATAATTCTCATATGATAATTTATCTATTGGAAGTGATTTATTTCAAGAAACAAATTTCGATGAGGTCTTTAATGATTTTGGCCAACTTTAAGGCAAGAAAAATATATATATATCCTCTTTTTAGTATAATGATTTGTTCTGTAAATGTAATATGTTACATTGTTATGCAGATGTTATGTAGACATCATCATTATAAATCCATTTGAAACTTTTTTCTTGCATACTATTATTTTAAAGGTTTCTCTTATAAAAGGAAGCATGCATTTTTAATTTTAAAGGTCAATATTTCAATTAAAAAGGTAAATTTCTAATTTTTTGCCATAGAACCCTGGATTCAGCACTGCACTTGAGGTCCTAGTCTAGAGGAGGCCCAAACAGAGTTGGCGTACAAGTGATCTGTATATAAATGCTGGATGTGAATGGAGTATGGGGAATTACATCATTGGGAAACTGTTCAATATCTAAGGCGTCCTTAATTCATTCCTGAGTCAACCTTTTAAATACTACCACCATCATATATTTTGAACATTTTTGCTGTTTCACCAATAGTGGTGGGGGAAAGGTTTATCTGTACTACAACTTCTGAATGCAATGACCACTAACTGTCTTAAAAGGAAATTAAAAATATGCAAATTTAGCACGTGAATATTTTTCAACAGTAGGAAATTAGAATACAATTTCAAATGTATTGTTAAATCCCCCCCCCCAACACAATTTCTTACCCATCTTTTCAGAAAATTTTTAAACCTGAAATTAGAGTCATAGTTCGCATTGTTGGTACTCAGTTATTAAGAGATGAAAAATTCTCATAAAATATATAATTTATGCTGAATTGTAATATACGCCTTAAAAAATTGTGACATTTCCAAAATCTTAGATTATAAGTTCCCCAACTATATTTCACAGGTCCCCAGAAAATAGCATTGGGTCCATAAGCCCATGCTAATTTTGCTTGGTTATAATTTTCACATTCATCAGAAAAGTAAGTTTCTAAAAAAATTTGATGATACTTCACTCTACTCAAATACAAAAGTTATATCAGTTTTCCTTATTATTTTGGAAAACGTGAGTAATTAAAAATCTAAAACTGAGTTTCTTATGTGGTGAATATGCAAATAAATGGTAAAGCTCTTTCAGAGGCTCCAAACATGACAACTGTCAGTAACAAAGGTGCTTTCTAACAAGTCTGTGGATTGTTTATTGTTTGCCCATAAATTGTGTCTTTATTATTTGACAACGAATTGCAAATTTGCGATTGACAGTTTTGTTAAAAATGCCTCAAAGAAAGATGACTCATTGTTATGGTGGAATGCCATTGGCAAGACTCAAGTCAATGAAGCCAGTTGGTTGAAATGTATCAATCGTGTTCTCCAGGTTCTGGAGACAATTTCAGGATACAGGTGATGTTGCTAGGCCAAGTACAAGATCACCCAAGAATCGCATAATCAGATTTTATTGGCTATATTTTTTATTTAGCTTTAATTGATGAGTGTCATAGAGCACTGTCAACTCACCAACTTCAGAGTTCACTTTCTCCACAGGAAGAATTTCAAGGTGAATATTTTTCGGAAGGAACTCTGTATTTTGAAAACTGATATAGGATCTGATATATGAAATCTGATACAAGACAACCAATGGTTAGTGTCCCCTTAAATCCCTCCCACAGAAGAGCCCTTCTGAACTGGTCTCAACAACATATTCATGCTATTCAGGAACAGTGGGTGACCGTTCTCTTCACAGATGAAATTTAGCTTACTGGCTGATTCTTGATGAATATGCATCTAGAGAAAATGTGAAAAACTGTATTATCCCTGTAACATCAGGTAATGGGACAAATCTGGTTGTGGTTTGGTCTGGGCAGGCATCATCATCATCATCATTGACCACAGTGCCTTCCATATGGTTGATAGGATCCCTGACTACAAGAGGTGTCAGATGAGATATTGAACCTTATGTATTCATCCATTTGCAGGTGGAGTGGATTTAAAATTTAATTTATGGACAATAATGTTAGCATGCATAGCGTTCACTCAGTGGACTAACATCTTGCATGTGAAGGTATTGACTTATGAAAGGGCCTGTAAGATTCCCCAACCTCAATCCTATGAGGCGGGGGTGGCTCAGTCGGTAACGCGCCAGGCTCGTAATCTGTAGTTCCCAGGTTCGAGTCCCAGCTGGGTTGAGATTTTTCAGCGTTGAGATTTATCTCCGCAAAATTCCCCGCCCTGCCCACGGTCAGTAGGGGACACCGATGGGCTTGGAAAGGCCACCGTCCGTTGGATAGGACGTTAAGCCGTGGCCCCGTGTGCGGGAGAGCCATACCCTGTGCACGTTAAAGAACACGTTGGATGGCCTTGACGGGAGGCTACCATCTGTCTCCCAACAGCTGTTCCAGTGGGTCCCCTCCCCCAACCTTCTCTGAGCCTTTGGGGTCCATGTGACCTGGCCATTTAGCCCATGGTGTGCAAAAAAGTGCCGCTCAGAGGTAAAACAACTCAACCTCAATCCTATTAGTTACGTGTAGTATGCATGCTTTGGGAAAGTAGATTGCCAGTCTCAGTCCACCTCCCAGAAACCTCCATTTCTTAAGACAGTTCTTTTGCACTAGTGGGTTGTACTGCCTCCAGGATTGATTGAACATAATGTTGGAAGTATGAAAGACTGTGAATCCCACATTGCTGTCAGCAATGACGACTCCTTATTGAGTTTTCATTCACCATATTGCACCTTTGAATCACCTCACCACATTCCAAAAATCCAATTGGGTGCGAGTTAAATCTAAATAAAAGCCAATCATTTAATATTTATTTTCTATTTTAAGAAGTTTTATGGAATCAAATCATCATTACCTTGTTGATGTGTAATTTTTAAAATTTGCGACCTTAAATGATAAGTGAATTTCGCAATTTTGCTCTGCGAAATTTTTGTGAATTTTGGTGTTTTTCAGTGCAATTGCTCTGTGAATGTCCTCTTTTTTCCCCACAAAAAATTTACAGCTCTAATCATAGGTGATTAGTCATTAATGTTGAAAGGTTTCAATGAGTTTGCTTTTGTTAAAATTTTTTAATAAATTTAGGGCTAATTTTTTTAATATGAGAAGAAATTGTAAGTAATTTAGATCCTATGTCAGTTTTCAAACTACAAAATACTCTGATTATGGGATAATTATTCCTTATTAATATAAATATATTCTATTTTCGCTAACACAAATAAAAACTCTAAAGCATATTTGCCACAGATATTGGCACTATTTTCAAAAAAATTGTAAGATGCTTTCAAATTTTCTTCTCAAAATTATTTCTCAATTTACCATATATTTTTGTAATAAAATTTACTCTGATGAATCTGTAATATATTTCTCAAAAAAGAAATCTAAATTGTTCCTATTTACAAAAAAAAAACTATCTTACAGAACATGAAGAGTTTCTTAAAACAAAAAAAATTTAGAAGATATTTCTTAAAAACAGAATATAAGGAACATGAGAAAACATAAATGCTTTTAAAACACTGACAAAATGATGGCAGTAAAACATCATTATAATAAGTTGCCTGGCTAATAACAAAAAACATTGAATATATGTTGCATTCTTCAAGGGCAATGGCAAGCTTCCTTCTTAAGATAAAACAAACCATCAGATCTTTCATCTGCTTCAGCAAACACATTTAATTTTTGGAAAGGTTTTCGTTTTGCTACCCAATAAAAATAGATAAGTTTGAGATTTTGTTCAATGACAGACTGTTATGTTCAACAATTTCAAACTGAATCATTTCGATAATTTGTTTAAAATTACCTTGCAAATGAGTTCATTTTATGAACAATTATTGTTGATGAGACACTAGATGCTTTCTTCTGTTGTATAAAATGTATGGGTATTTATATATTTGTCATAGAGAACTCTTAAAAATGCATCCAAACCTCCCAAATCTGATACCCAATTGGCAGCAGAAATCAAAACACTCAATCCAACCAAAATGGATAATAAAATTAGCATAACTGTTATTAACAAAAACACCAATTTATAATTAATTATTTTCTTTTTAAAACAATAATGCAATTAATACCACAAAATCCAAATGTACCGAAAATGAGCCATTAATAAGTGAGCCCACCGATGGAATGCACATTTAAAAACATTTTTCCTTGTGAAATACATAGTGCTTGCAAAAAGTTTGTTTACTGATTGTGTGTGTACAAATTGAACTACACAATAAAAACACACATTCAATAAATAACTTCCAAACCCAATTAATCCTACTATTTAAAAAACTCTGCAAGCATTTTTGGTAGATTTATCCCATCTCAATGATACATTACAGAATTAATGCAAGCTCTCATCAAAGAATTCAATATCTGAAAATATATCTAATTGTCTTTTTGGATACCATTTCTAGATCCCCTATCTTCAATTTAAAACAATCCTCAAATTACAATTTCAACAATGTACTTGCACTGAGCATTTTTATATAATCAATGCATTAGTTAAAATAATTAATTTAATTTTTTTATATTATGTGAAACTAAAATTAATTAATTTTAGTTTCACATACTATAATAAAGGATGTGACACAAATAGAATCTACCCTCCTGCAATAAAAAAACCCAAAGAAAATGCAACTAGCACATATCTTCAAGCCATTCTTCTGAACACACTATGTCAACATAAAAATAATATGGAATATAAAGACAGTACCTTAACCCTTTCAGTACCATACTGGCCCAAAATGGCTGAGATTTTAAATGGACTCATGCAATCAATGCTTTTCCTTCCGATTCACTACCTCCTACCTGCAGTTTGGGCTGTTTTGTGTGGTATGGTAGAGAAAGGGTTAAAGTATTAAACCAACTTAATACTGCTTCATTCCATAAAATATACTGTTGAGTATGAACACAACCAGGATATTCCTTTTATTGAATCTCAATAATTATCTTAACCCTTGGGTAGGCACTAAAATGGTTCATTTCCATTCCTGAATGGTTATTTAAATCTGAGATGAAACAATGTTGTATCAATGATTACTTCATATGTAAATACAGTAATTCCTACCAAACACAAGGGTTATTATATTCCTGATTTAACCTGCAGTTGGCAAAATTTCAGTTAGGGGAAGTGATTCTTTAAGAGACATACTAAAATCTTATCATAAACAAAGTTAAAAATAAGTATGTCAGACTTAAAAAAAAGAAACAAATCTATTATAGAAAAGTTATACTTAAAAATGTTATAATTAAGGCTTACTTAAAGAACTCATTGTATAAAAGTACAAAGCACATATAAGTACATATAAAATAAAAATAATAACATTGTAGTGTGCTAAAATTATTTATCACTTTATGGAAAACTGTGGATATTTGAGGCTGGATATTGTAGTTGGTCAATCAGTGTTAAGTAATTAACTGTGGATAATAAAACTACTGTTGGTGTGATATTGCTTGCTATATTTGAATAATATCTCAACCTAAAATAATAAACTGTTCCAATATAATTATTCACAGCACTATTACACAATCCTCAAATAAAACATTATCAAATTGATGAACATAAAATATATTCATAAATATATTCAAATGTAGAAAATAGGATACAAGTGCCATATATATTTGTTTTATGCTTAAGAATATAACAGTATTCATTTTAAGAATTACTTTTTCTTTATAATTATATGGAGAAAAAAAGGTCAAGAGTGTTAATGTTGTCTGCAATGGCTCTCATCTAGTTTCACATAGTAGACTTATTATTCCAACAAAATATATTGCTTATAAGATGTTTACAAGAAAATAACTGGATTACTTACTAAAGCCATGAATATTATATGATTATCAGCTTAATCAACAGTGTAAAATATTTGTGAACAAAGAATCACATATTGAACCATATATATAAATTAAAACTTTTATAATTCTCTGAAAAAGTTTTGTTACAAAACTTTTGTCAATCATAAAAAGCTACGGAGAAAATATTCAATATACAATGAAAGTTACAAAATAATGCTAGTTGCACTCTAAAACCCTTACAACAGCTAATATTTTCCATACTAAAATCATTAACATACCTATACAATCTCATGATAAAAATGCTAGTCCCTGAAAATGTTTTTATTAAAGGGAGATCCACATAAAAATCACCTATATTATCGAGGATTAATCGTATATGTTGACAATTGTGGATTTGTCCCAACAGACCATTACAATTCAAAGTAACCCTTGTCAGCCACTTACATAAACAGTGCATTTATTAGAGACCTTTTCTTCAGTCACAAAGGTAATTAGCCAAGATTTGAGCAGGACTGTGAGAAAAATGTTTGACTGATATTTAGACCAGCAACCGAATTGCCACACTGTGAAAAGTTATTCATTAACAAAATATAGCAAAAGATTTAGCTACTAGAATATGCACATAAAATAGAACATGATACATATGGATATATGCAACTGTATATGGAAGATTAGAATTTTTTAAGAAACAAATAGAACCTTATTTCACAATAAACAAGTTTCATTGCATTAGACATGACATTTTTTTATGGTTTTCATTCACTGAAAAAAAAAAACTAATTCTAAAATAAAACTATATCAAATTGAACAAATAAAAATATTTCCAGCTGTTAATGTTACACTTATGAAATAAAAATGAAATTAATAGAAAATATTTTCATTGCACTTATACACTTATTACAACAATTATGACTAGGATAGTCATATAAATAAAAAGAAAACATAAAAAGAAAACATCTTAACACCAACACATATGTGTTTCTATCCATGTTCCATCTGAGCAGAATATTTGTACATTAGATTTTAATAGGTATGGCTTGGCTGTTTACACACAATGGACTAAATATCTGGTCATAATGCCCCAAAGGCTCAGAGAAGGATGGGAACTTCCCATCAAGGCCATCCAACATGTTCTTTAATGTGCACATGGTATATCTCATCCAAACACAGGGGTAAGGTTTAGTGTTCCATCTGACAGCAGCTTTTACCAGTCCATCAAGGTCCTCTTTCTCACTGAGGAAAGAATGAGGGTTTAGCAAAGAAATCTCAAAACTGGCACAAGTGCAACTCAACCCTAGGAACATCAGATTACAAGCTTGGTATTCTACTGACTGAGCAAACCACTGCCCCAGTGGATGTCTCACTATATGCTGGATTTTCGTTGGGTGATTGTACTGTCTGTGAATGCTTTGTCATATGGGGATGAAATCCTTGATACCTGTGTCAAGACCTAAGCTGCTACAGTAGGTGATGATTTCTTCCTAATGGATGTTAATGCCTGTCCACACTGAGAATGACTGGTCAACCAATATTTTGAGGAAGAAAGTATCCAACAAATGGAGTGCCTGCATTCTCGGCATAAACCCAAAAGAACATTTATGGGATGCCCTAAGGAGACATACTGCCACCCTTCCACTCCCTCACCAAACCCTTCTGCCCCTAAAGGACTACTCTTATTGTTCAAAGGACTTTATTGTCCTTCCATTCTCTAGATTATCTTATTTAGAGCATGAATCAATGTTGTCAGGCCTATATTAGCAGTGTGTATATATTAATGTGAGGCCCACATCCCTTTTGAGTTTGCATTTTGTGTTTCACAACCACTATTCTATTTTTCATATACTTTCCTCCATTTTCTCCTTAGGGTATATGTAAATCATTTTGGCAAAAATTTTACGACTTATCACATTATCTTTGTATTTTTTTATGAAATCTCATTGAATTTTTTCAAATATATTAAGAAATGCGTATTTTATTGTTCCATATTAACTTTTGATTAACAGTGTATATGATATATAGAGAGTAATATATAGAACTGCCTGATGGAAATTAAACTTAGATCAAAGGAAGTACTGAGGAGTCTGCTTCTAAATTCTAACAGAATATCAAAATATTAATGTGTTATTAACACACTACATTCTTTTCTTTTTTTCAATCAGTATCTATACATTCATCCACATTATTTACAATGTGGATGTCAACACTTTTAATGCCAAATGCTATATATAGATTTTAAAACGTGAAATATTAAATAACTGCAAGTTATGTTCCATATTTTATTGGGATTCAGTTGTCTATTGGTCACTGCAGATATATACATTGTTATGTCACAATTTCTAGGTCCGACTTGAAAAGTGCTATTGTCATTGTTAGTAACATCAAATTATGGGTAGCATCTTACTTGTTATGTACTAGCAATTGAATGAGTAGAATCTTTGGTTTAATTACATTTTTTTAGTAATAAGGGCTATTAATATTAATTAAAAACTAATATTTAGTAAATGTAATCACATGATTTCGCTATTTAAAATTAACCAAAGCTAATATGCTTCTAATTCATATCAAAATTATTATGAGGTTTTACTTGGAACATGCTCAAATAAAGTTCATAAAATTACCATATGTCTGTTGCATTGCTTTTGGCTAGCACACTCACAAAGGTCACCTTTTTTATGTTGTATTTCTAATGAATTACAAAGCAGTTGTAGTGAATATTCTCCATTGGAGATACCAGTCCAAGGAATGTAGTAGTAACAGATAAAGATGGTAGTAGTAGTAGTGACGTCCTAGTGTGATTGTTGACTGCAATTATCCTTGGCTGGCTGAGTGGTTGGTGCACTTGACTACTGATGAAAGGACCTTAGTTCAAGACCTGGGTAAGACATGGGTTTTTGTTTTTCTGCTGAGGTCTTGTCTTCCTAACAGACCTTTTACTATGGCATATTAAAATAACAGGCTCCTGTCAGACCTCTGTGGCAAGCAGCTACTTGGGGGAATATTTATTATATTATTTACGATGATATGCAGACACAATTCATATTGAAGCCAGTGTCAAATATTATGATGTGCATCAGATAGAGCTATATTTCCTCACGAAGAATAGTCATTCTGAGTCAAAACCTCATGCAGATCCACAATAAAAGCATTTATGTATATGATTTGTCTTAGAATGCCTATCTGAAAGTATGCACTCTTCATGAGAAAATACAGCCCAATCTATCTGATGCACCAGCAACACAGTATGAAGCATCGATTTCAATGTGACTTATGCCTGTGTGTCATTATAGGCAAATAATTGCAGTCAACAACCACATCAGGACTTTGCTACTATCCTTTAAACTGGTTTCTTCAATGGAGAACAATCACTGCAACTCCTTCATAATTTATTAGAACTCCAACATCAAATAAGTGACTTTTGATAGTGTTCCAGCCAAACACAATGCAATGGATACATAATTCTATTGAATTGCATACTTTTCAACAGCATGACTAATTGCTAAATTATACCATTAGACAACTATTTCTTTTTTCATTTTCATGCTATCTTTGCAATATGGCAGCTGTCATCCATTGCTCTTTGCAACGATTTTGAGCATGTGCAAAGCCTCATAATAATTTAAATCTAATTTAGAAGCATTTTAGCTTTTATTAATATTAAAGAATGAAAAATTGTGTAATGAAATATACTAAATACTTAAATTTCCTGTGTTTAATTTTTACATTTAAAACTAACATTATTAATTTTCAACAAAAAATTTAAAACTTAAGGCAAAATTCTTGATATCAAATATTTGCAAATTAGCAATATAATTTCTGGAGATTATGTTTAATAATAAATGAGTGGTAATGCACAATGAATTAAGTAGGAAATCAAACATGGATTCAAAAAGTGTACTATAGCCATGGTTAGTTTTGAACTCCTAACTCCCAGGCTAAATCAATTCTAAAAAAACCCAGACAGAAAATATGCAACTGATACTTAATACTAAACTATGCAGCACTTTCTGCCTACAACAAAAACACCACTGAAATATAAAATGAGAAAAAACAGCAGCATGAAAAACAATAAAATAACTCATGTTAAACCCTTGTAGGGTTTACAATGGAAAAGCATGACTAGTAAAATATAAAATGAAGAATGAAAAACTAACAAAGTAATAAAAACAAAGTACTAAATAGCCAATATATCAAGCTTCCCTATCTGTTCCTATAATTCATAAAATGCAAGCTTCTCTGTGTCATATACTGCTTCCTAAAAGATCATTTTCATTCCATGCATTTTTCTTTGCCCTTAAATAGTCTACATCACTATCTATTTAACTCTTTAAAGCCTCACTCTTTCTTATCAGCCATTTGAATAAAATTGTATGCTTTTAGTCAACTGCATCCCACTGACCCTTATAACATGACCAAACCATGTTTTTGCACTATTTTCAGATTATACTATCTTGATGTTCTGATTGCACATTCTTAATATTTTGCATTACTTGTGATCCAACTTACAAAATGAAATAACTCTATGACACTGTTAGAGCAACTAATAAGCTGAGACATACAGCAAATTTATGCAATTTATACAAAAATGCATTTTGTATAAATAAAACTTACTGAATGTCTCAGCTGTTTAAGTTACTATGAGTCATATCGATCCCATAATTCAAAGCTACACTGTGATTTAATCCATATTATAGACAAAAACTTCAGAGAAGCACACATCATACAGTCTATCTGAAGACTCACTTTTTGCATCAATATAAAAGTGAACTAAAATACTTTCAATGCAGCATTTCTCACTTTAAAAAAAATACATTTCTTAAAAAAAGACCATAGTGCCAGCTATTTATAAATAAGAACTGAAATACTAGATGACTTATACATTAATTTTACCATTTCTTTACAAAAATACCACCATATATATATATACAAACCCCCTATACACTCAAAATCAGTTTCATTCAACTCAATCCAATACCTTCTTTTAGTGACTTTTGGTTTAGAAGGCATTAATAACTTCTGTGAAATATTCACATAATAGAGCTTTTTTTTTCCTACCCTGAGCATAATGAATAAAATGGCAAGGTCCCACAAAAATAAGGTAAGATATATATTTCACAAATGGGGATGAATTACTAGTCTCTTCAGAAAGAGATACTATATGTGTGCAATGCCAGTGGCGGTCATAAGGAGGAGGCCATAGCCCCCAAGTGTTTCACTTTTTAATTTCAACAGCAGGCCAATTTCTTTTCCAAGAAGACAAACCCCTCATGCCTTCAGTACCCCATATGAAGGCAAATATAGACATATAAAGGATTTTGTACTCCAGAAATGACACATTCCCTTACAAATGTCCCTAAATGGCTCCCTCCAGGATTGAGATTTATGACCACCCCTGTCAATGTACAGGTTTCCATTTCTTAGTGCACAGTATCTTGTTGACAAATAGAATATTAACATTATTTGAAATAAACAATTTCTCTTTAAAACATGGGTTTATCAGTAATAAGAGAAAATGTCAGTTTTTCTTACATAAGTACTTGTACTCATATGATTATGGTTGGAATCAACATGTTAAAGTCATTTCATTACACAATTGCCTTTATGATATGTCACAAGTTTTAAAGAAATTAACTCTGGTTTACAAGGAACAATTTATATGAATTAAATGTGCACAGATAAAAACATCATATTTATTTATTGACTGAGAGGAAGGTACAAAAATATACACTCCTTAAAAGGAATTTTAATTTTTAACAGTCAACTTCTATAAATTATCAATTTACTCGCAATTTAGTTGAAATTGTTAAATTTATTACTTTGTCATATTTATATTTTAAATATTATTTCAATTACTTTAAACAATTACATTTCATTAGCACTCATAGTTTGTAGAAATTGATTTGCATCCTAAATACTACCTTATTTGTTTACAGCTAAAATTAATATGAAAACTACGAGTACTTATGGCAAGGAAAGAATGGCTATATTTACATTAGAACTAGTCTCTTCACAAGAACATGAGATCATTATTTTTGATACCAAAACTTCATAAATATAAGAAATCTTCACAATATAAAACAACAAAGGAATAGTTATGATTTGTCTTACATGCCAATTTTACATTTTTTAATTACAAATCTATTTCAAATTAAAGCTCAAAGTCTTGATGTATAAAAAAAAATTGCCTTCAGTTTCCAGTTAAAAATCAGTTGATCTTATTGATGAGCCTTGAAATATATAGGGTGAAATATAAATTCCAGCTGAAATATAAAAATCTTGTACAGAGACTGTTAATAACAAAACATGCAAACTATAAAAATGTTTAGGTGAAATGAATATGTGCAAAAACAATATAAAACATAATTTTAAACAAAGAAAATTAAACAGCATTAGATATAAATTCTGTTCATTATAATTATAAAATGGGCATTTTCTGTGAAATAAATGCTTCAAAATAGTACATTTTATTTACTTAATTTTTTCAAAAATAAATATTGGGATATTTTAAGCATCAAACTTTTTTGTTATATGATTTCTGACATTTAAAAATGTTTACAATTATTTTACTGAATTATTTATAACAATGTGATTTTTTAAAATAATAAGATTATCACATAATCCTTCAAAATTGCAGTTTGCAATAAAATATAAATCTCTTTATGTAAAGAAATCTGTAAGATATTACAACTGCAAAACATATTGACAAATGTAAACACCTCTTAGAATGGCAATTTTGGAGTTTGATTACATTTTAAAAATCTCAATGACTAACAGAAAAACTTCCAAATGTTTAAATTTTTGAAGCAGTATTATGACTTTACTTAACTAGTTATAATATCCAATTTTGATTATTTTCTAATCCTAATACTAGTTTTTCTTGAGAATCTCATACACTTCAGTAATGTCCCATGATAAAAATTTAGTTAACTATTTACTTAACCCTCCAGGTGGCTCAAATGTGTTCACCTCACCACAACTATCTGTTCTATAGCAGTACTGGCATAGCAGCACTGCCACACAACCATTGATTATGCCTTACTGTGACACTTAGAGAGAGGGATAAAGGAGTAAAACCAGGAGGGTTAATAACAATATAGCAGTAGAAAAAAAAATCACCCTATGTTATGTAAGTTTAGTTTTTAATATATTCTTAAATTCACAGTTTTTTTATTATTATTGATAAATTTTTAAAACTATGATAATAAAATTCAAAAACTATATTATTATTAAAATTTAAAAAGCAACCATGAATAGTATGGCATATTTTTCCTATATGGATATCATGTGTTGTATTGTTATACCTCTAAGTGGCACTTTTTTGCACACAATGGACTAAATGGCCAGGTCACAAGGACCCTGAAGGTTAGGGGAGGGAAGACACTGGATAGCTGTTAGGAGACAGATGATAGCCTCCCATCAAGGCCATCCAGAGTGTTCTTTAATGTGCACAAGGTATAATTCTCCCACATATCCCATCCAATGGACAACTGCCTTTCCAAGCCCATCAGTGTCTCTATTGCCAGAGGGCAGAGGATATCATGGTTAAAATGATAAAAATATGATAAAATAATGTGCAACAGTGAGAAGATGATAGATAAAAACATTATTTTATTTACACTTAAAATTTATCACTATAAATATTATAATAAATAAGCATGACAACCAGCTGAGAATTCATGAATATTTTAAAGGATGAATATCAAAGATTTGGGAAATCAGTGGCTATTTCACACCAAATATGAAAAGTTTAAGTGGGTCACAGAAATGCTTCCACAAGATGCATGCTGTGCAGGTCTGATCTATATTATGGGAGTGACTAAAATATTAAAGAATGAATAATAAAGTTTTGATTTTTAAAATAAAAAAGGGCTAAAACCCACTCACTTTGATTATTTCATTCATCTCAACCCATTTCCTACTTCTGAATTATGAAGAGGAAGCCTAGCAGGCTTAGCTTCTTTTTGAACAAAGGTTAAATATGAATACACCAAACTACCAGCCATGCTATTAAAGAAAAAGAAAATTTGCAAAAACATCAAATATTACGTGCAATCATATTAGTTTTGCTTCTGTATAACACTATAAAATAAAAATATATATTAAATGCCATAATTCATTTAATACCAAATCTTCTAATTGAATACACTCTAATAATAAAATATTGCTAAAAATTGGTATAAAATGCAAATATTACAAATTTAGTCTTAAATATGTGATTTCCTGTAGTCTTGCCTAAACATATTCTCATTGCAGAATATAGTGTGAAAGTATACAATTAAAAGACCTTCTTGCTCAAAAATTAATTTAAAATAATTTAAAAATTCTCTGTCATTGAGCAATAAAATTTCAGAGTTTATCCTTCAAACTATTTGGATGTTTTATTGCTCAATGACAGAGAATTTTTAAATTATTTTAAAATAGTGTGAAAACTCTAAAACACAAATCCATGGGACCAAGAAAAATTTCTGTTCAGTGGAAGTTTCCATCTTGAAAGTGTTAAATTCAATATTTCCAAACATAAGCAAAACAATTGCAAAAATGGTTCTTCATGCACTTAATGCCCTGTTTGCCTAATACACTATAATAGGCCTGTCCAACCCAAACTGGGGGCGGGGGTGGCTCAGTCGGTAGCGCGCCAGGCTCGTAATCTGTAGTTACCAGGTTCAAGTCCCAGCTGGGTCAGCGTTGAGATTTATCTCCGCAAAATTCCCCACCCTGCCCACGGTCAGTAGGGGACACCGATGGGCTTGGAAAGGCCGCCGTCCGTCGGATGGGACGTTAAGCCGTGGCCCCGTGTGCGGGAGAGCCATACCCTGTGCACGTTAAAGAACACGCTGGATGGCCTTGACGGGAGGCTACCATCTGTCTCCCAACAGCTGTTCCAGTGGGTCCCCTCCCTCAACCTTCTCTGAGCCTTCGGGGTCCATGTGACCTGGCCATTTAGCCCATGGTGTGCAAAAAAGTGCCGCTCAGAGGTAAAACAACCCAACAACCCAACCCAAACTCAGTGAAGAATCACTAGGAAAAAAAACTATATTCTTAAAGTGTTGCAGGAAATATTTTTACTTAAAATTCCAAACATACACATTTCTAATGAATAAAAAATTGGGGGAAACAATTTTTTTTAAGGAACTGAGAAAAATATCTTGATTCAAAAACAAAAATATGCATTTCTAATGAACACTATGAATTGGCAAAAAAAAGTTTAAGTTATGCACCTAAAAATATCTGGTCAAAGAATTGGGAAAAAATGAACCAGATTCAGTATACTGATTATTTGTATTATGAGCAGCAAGTTCTTTTGCACTGAACTGTTAGGTTGGACAGGCCTACACTATAAGAAAACCACAATCACATACTTGATTTTGATTAAAAATTAGTATTCTTATTTGAACTTTTTCCTCCAGCTAACAAAACATATATAATTTTTAGTCAGATTTTTAAATGAAAACTTAAGAGTTATACACAGAAAGAAAAAGGATATATTAGGTTGTTGCATATCAAATAGCCGATTTTGTAGATGCATGAAATTTTTGATGTTTTAAGGACGGAAAATACTACCAGATGGTGCTTCTGATATGTTTATATTAAATCATGAAGTCTGCTTACGATAACACAGGAGCCATTTTGCCAGTAGATTTTGTGGTAAGTGGATTGTAAGAGCTTAAAGAGAACAATGGATCAGAGTAATATTCATGTTCTTTTCTTACATGAGTTTAAACTGGGACACAATGCTACAGAGGTAACTCGCAACATCAATGCAGCATTTCGGGAAGGCACAGTAGTGAACAGACAGCATGATGTTGGTTTGAAAAATCTTGATTGGGCGATATAAGCCCTTCAAAGTAAACCAGTGGTCAACCCAAAGAAGCAATAATGATCAACTGAAAACTTAAACTGAATCTGACACATGGCAAACTGTATGTGACATCACAGGCAAATTGGTCATGCATTATTCAACAGTTTTGGGGTACCTAGAAGCCACTGGGAAAAATGAAGAAGTTAGATAAATGGGTTTCGCACGAATTAACTGACTCTCATAAGGCATGTCAACTTGAAGTGTGCACTTCCTTTATCACACAAAACCAAAGGAATCCGTTTTGCACAGAGTTGTAATGTGTGATGAAAACCGAATCTGATACAATATTCGTCGACATTCTGCTCAATGGTTGCAGAAGCACCCAAATGCATGTCGAAGCCTAATCTTTACCTGAAGAAGGTTATGGTGACATTTTTTTTATCTGCAGCTGGTGTCATCCATTATTCATTCCAAAAATAAGGTGAAACAATAAATGCAGAGAAATATTGTGTAGAACTGCAAAAAATGCATGACAAATTATGCAAGAAACAGCCAGCATTGGTCAATACACATGGTGCTCTACTGCTCCATGATAATGCTTGACCTCATACCTCACAAATAATGATCCAGAAACTCCACAAGCTAGAGTATGAGATTCTTACTCACCCAGTGTATTCACCAGACCTATCGCCAATTGACTATCATTTCTTCAAGCATCTCAACCACTTCTTAGTGGGGAAAATATTCAGCAATGAGATAGCAGTTAAAATGCCTTCAAAGAATCATAGTATTTTGGTTAAATTATTTTTAAGAAAGTTTCAGCTGTTAAATGCTTCACTAACAATTTGGCAATTTTATTCACAACAACCTACAGATTTAGTTCTTAAAGAGTAATGTATTTAGTTTTTTAGTCTCCAAAAAATCAGAAATTTCTCTTTGAACTCTTCACAGTAGAGAAACAAAGAAAAATATGTCAGATATTCTTTACAATGTTTAACAACAATGCATACTGTCTTTTCAAATGTAGTTTTGCTTGGTAGTGCTTGATGGAACAATATTAGCATTTAGTTGCAATTAGTAATGTTTCTTAGTTCATACTATTGAATAAGAGACAAAAAATTTACACTGTCACAATTTCTTGGTTGACATCATCTGCACACAGCATTAAAATAGGCATTAAGACAAGCTCTAAATGTTTCTTAGGCTCTAAAATCAAGCCTTCCTAATTTTTAAGTCATTTTATCTGCTTGAGCCTCAATGTGGAATCAGAAATCAAAATTGTTTTAGATCTAGCCCTAAACTAGAAAAATAATATATTTCCTCTAGCAACTATGGTCTGTAAATGGTAGCTAGGTAGTCACTGGAAAGAGAGCTATACACCAATCCCCTGTGATGATGCATAGAACCGGCCAGGCAACCTAATGTCCGACCCCGCCTTCTCGTGGTGCAGACCGTTAGTACCTTTCAAAAGAGATACTCTCTTGTGGAAGTGAACGGAAGGGGAGGGCTGCCAGATTAGTGTGGCCTACTGATCTGGACAACTATGGCTACTTTTCTTTTTTTTCTACCCTGCTGAGGAGTGGTCACCCACACAGGGTCTTGGTGCTCACCATATAAACCAACTGGACTGGACAGATATATGGCTCTGAGCTTGATTATGGATCCTGATTTAGCTGCATTGGTGGACTTCTGTGGAGGGAAAATCTTCCACTGTGTTTTCTGTTTGTTTGTGGGTTGACAGCCCCAAGTGAATAGATTCACAGGATATGTTTATCAGCTGGTGGATAATCCTGAGCAGAAGTCATCGCAGGCACCTGAACTCTTTGCTTCTATTGGCATCATCAAATTCTACATTGGAGGAAGTCTTCCAGTGTAGATGGCTTCAGCCTTTAGTGGTGGGGGAACGGGTCTTTGCCCCATGTCTGCGATTAGGGGGCTGTTTGATATTGTCGGCATTCCCTCTCTCAACAAACATAGTTTCTTTAAACATCCCACTAACCATTTTCTCTCCATAGGTAGTTGGAATGTGAGGACTCTGCACAGAGCTTTTTCTCTTGATGTCCTCGCACAAGAATTCCACCATTATAATTTAGATATTCTCGGCTTGCAAGAGACCAGATGGACAGATAAAGGTCAGATTCTTAAAAATAATCTTAAATTTCTCTTTTCAGGGAGGGACGACAATAAGCATCACCAAGGCGTGGGTCTGCTTCTCAGCAGACACGCTAGCGATGCTCTTCTAGGATATGAGTGCATTAATGAAAGGTTTCTTACAGCAAAATTTCAGACAAGCGTTAAAGACTTGAATGTTATCTGCTGTTATGCCCCCACTGAGGATGCCGATGAGGATGAGAAGGATAGGTTTTATGAACAACTTCAGGATATTTTGAATTCTGTCAAGAAAGGAGATATTACCCTTGTTCTTGGTGACTTCAATGCCAAAGTTGGTACTGACTCTGACCTTTGGGCAGGAGTAATAGGCCCTTTTGGTATTGGTAGCTGCAATGGCAATGGGCAACGTCTCCTACAGGTAAGTAAACTCAATGGTTTCAGAATAACTAACACATATTACAAACACCGCGACATACATAAATACACATGGGTTTCACCTGATGGGCTGCATAGGAATATGATTGATTATATATTAATTAACAGCAAATGGGCTAGTTCTGTTAGAAATACCAGGGCATATAGGGGAGCTGAAATTGGATCTGACCACTACCTTGTTAAAAGTGTCTTACAACTTAAACTTAAAAAGTGTTGTGCTAGGATTAAAAAATTTGCTTTTAATACTGAAGCTCTGAAAGACCCAGTTATAGCCAAAGCTTACCATGATAGGTTACTTAGTCATTATGACAGTCATGGTATGCTTACTACAGAAGTTGAGAAAGAATGGGATCATTTTAAACAGGCTTTTTTGGACACTAACAGTACTCTTTTAGGAAAAAGAAGCAGAAGAGACAGAATTATCTGAGTGATAAGGCACTTGAGTATATTTCAGAAAGAAAGAACTGCAGGAATGTCCTTAATCAATACCCTACTAGTACTAATAGAAAGCATTACAGAGAGCTTAATAAACATGCAAAAGATCAGTTAGCCGCTGATAAGAATCTTTGGCTTGATGGTTTGGCTGACAAAGCCGAGGAAGCAGTTAGACAGCACAACAGCAGAGAGCTGTACCAGATAATTAATGTTTTGTGTGGTAGAAAACGGACAGGTATACAGGGATTGAAGGATAAACAAGGTAAGGTTATAGAAGGTGAGGATTCTGTCATGGCTAGGTGGGCTGAGCATTTCAGTGATATCTGAACAATGCGGTTAGTTCTATTCCCATTGTTTGCAATGATGATAGATGCATTGGTGGCTTTAATGTTGGCCCTATAACACAATCTGAAGTTATTTTGGCTGTTTCTAAACTTAAACTTCATAAATCCCCAGGGGTAGATGAAATTACTACCGAAATGCTCAGAGCTGGAAATGTTTCGGTTACCACTTGGATGACTGAAATTCTGAATATCTTTTATGATAAAGGCATGGTTCCTAAGGATTTTTCCAGAGCTATTGTTATCCCTATTTTCAAAAAAGGTGATTGCAGTTCTTGTGATAACTATAGGGGTATTAGCCTACTCTCTGTTCCAGGTAAAGTTCTTTCCATGATTGTGCTTAAAAGAATTAAGAATCTGGTTGACAGTCAATTGCGTGATGAGCAATGTGGATTCAGAAGTGGTAGGGGATGTGTGGATCAGATATTTTCACTTAGGCAGATTCTTGAGAAATGTTTAGAGTTTCAGAAACCTTTGGTTGCTAGCTTTGTTGATTTCAAAAAGGCTTTCGACTCTGTTGATCGTCATAATTTGTGGTTGATTGTGAAATCATATGGTACACCAGACAAGTTAGTTACCATAATGAAAGCTCTCTATAATAATACTGAGTCGTGTGTGAGAGTTGGTAAGGCTTGTAGCAATTGGTTTAGCATTACTTCTGGTGTTCGACAAGGGTGCATTTTGTCTCCTTTTCTCTTTAGCTTGATTATTGATTATGTTATGCGAAATTCACTTCAAGGGAAAGATTTTGGCCTTAAATGGGCTGGAGATACAAAAATTTCCGATTTAGATTATGCTGATGATTTAGCCCTTTTGGCAAATGATGTTGATGAGATGAACTCTTTCATTCGAGCTGTTGATGAGACTGGTAGTAGAGTAGGTTTGGTTATAAACAGAGAGAAAACTAAAGTGATGAAAATTGGTCAGGCAGGCTGTGATTCAGTTAATCTGAATGGTTGCAGTCTTGAGCAGGTGTCACAGTTTAATTATCTTGGGAGCTATGTAACAGATAATGGTGATGTGCGGCATGAGATTAACAGACGAATAGGGATTGCTGCCGGGACTTTTAAGAATCTATGGAGAGTGTGGAGAAATAGGCGTATACACCTAGACTAAAATTAGACTGTATAATAGTTTGGTTCTTTCTAGGGTTAGTTATGGTAGTGAAACTTGGACACTTTGTAAACAAGATAACAGGAAACTAGATGCTTTTGATTCCAGATGCTTACGCAGTATCTTGGGCATTAGGTGGTTCAACTTTGTAACTAATGATGAGGTTAGGCAAAGGAGTTTGCAACCTCCTTTAAGCAGCATATTGTGCAGAGACAGACTCCGTTGGTTGTGCCATGTTGCCCGTATGAATAATTATAGATTAGCGAATAGGGTTATGAACAGTGTGCCTAAAGGCCTCAGAAAGAAGGGGAGACCTAGGATGCGGTGGGTGGACAATGTCAAACAGGACCTTGTTAGAATTGGTGTGCAGTGGCCAGATGCAGTAGATGTAGCTCAGGATAGACTTGCTTGGAGAACTAAATTGCACGGTCTGGTTGGACCTCCATAGCCCATGGCTGCTTGAAGATGATGATGATGATGATGATGATGATGAGCAACTATGGTATGTTCAATTTCAAAATGAAGGCTTTTACTTTCTGTCTTTAACACAATAGTGGAAATTGGAACTAATCGATGATTGGGAAAATGAAACTAGTAATATTTCATTTGTACCTATACACCTAAAAAGAGTTGTTTTTCCTATCCCCCTGGTAGTAAGTGGACAAATCATTGCTGCCAATATCAAATTCACACTCTACCACTAAAATTTTTAATTTCTAGAATTAAACAGATCATTTGCAATATTCATTTAAAATTTGGGCTTTTTTCCACTGTTAGAAGGTGCTATTAAAGCTATTAGGTTATTCAGAAAATGTGAATCATAATATTTGATCATTACTTATCTAACCGAAAAAAACATTTTTAATTTTTTCCTAAAAGGTTAATGTTTATAGATAGTTGAACAGAGGGAACTGTCAAACATCACCGATTATTTTTTGACAAAAGGGAAGTCTTGTTTTATGACATTTCTAATGTGTGTGACAATTATTAGTTCCATTTCTTTTCAGCCATTTTTCTTAAATTTTAGATTTCTGATTGAAGATATAAATTTTATTGTAGTTAAATTTTGCTTTTTTTTAAATCATATTCCTTTCTTATTTGCTTAAAAAAATTTTACTCTGTTCCTCCAAGCTGTAAGCATTTTAACAACTGTCATGATCGAACTGGCATCATTGGAGTTCTTTATGAGAGACAAATCTTCTTACGTATTTTTAGTTACTGTCACTTGAGCTAATCATGCTATGGAGCTCTCAAAGGTGGTGCTGATGAAATATTAATCAGCAAGACCTTACCTGAGATTTCACATCTGCATTCTGATTGAAGGAATTAGCTTTGAATGGATGCAAGATCATCAAAAAGTTATTGCCATCATTCTAATTTGCTATTCTCCATACAAAAACTTTATTAAAGGATATCCATCTGAAATACTTATCGAATTCTCTAGGACAATAATAGCTGTCAGGTCTTTCACTACAAGAGTCACCGAGTCATCCAACGAATTCATAGTTTTGTGTATTAAATTGCTTTCTGTTTCTGTGTTAACAATTGTAAATAACAATTTAATTGATGATGCCAAGAAAACCTGCTTAAAAAATTTTCATATTAGAGAGGCCACTTTATGTGCACACACTGATATGTAGTTTTCACATGAATTACAGATTACACATATCAAAGCAAAATCCAAAGTTTCTGTCTTATCTGAAATCTTTATCAATTTTCATGCATGATCAGTGCTATTTATTATAAAGAGACATCATTATGCTAATTAACTTTTCACATCTTCCCTAAGATCTTGTGATCAACCACAAATTATGCTGATCAAATAAAAAATAAAATAAATACCCCCTCAAGCAGCTACTTGCCACAGAGGTCTGATAGGAGCCTGTTAGTTTATATGACAAAGTAGAACAGAACTAAAAGTCTTCTTTTATATACAGGGTATTTCAAAACTCTCTCTACGAATTTCAATGGGACAAATCTTTTTTGTCTATGGATGTATGTCCACTGACATAACCTTTCAGTGCTAGAGGGCACTGTTCGGCGGCGCTGCAATTGGCTAGAGGGAAAAACTGGGAATGAAAAACAGACTTGTGTTTGCTGTCAACATTCGTAAATCAGACACATTATGTCTAACATGGAGCGTTTCCCAACTGCTGAGATGGCTGACATGCATCTGGCATATGGGGTTGCCAATGGAAACAGAAGAGTTGCTATGAGGAAACAATAGCACTCCTGACATGGAAGAAGAGATCCTATGGCAGATTGAGGACAATTCAGGCACAAGCACGCAAGCTGTGCCTGAAGCTACCCTCTTCATGTGGAATTCATGTACTGGTTTCTGCTGCAGACCACAGTGCAGCCTGATTTTTCAGCTCGTATGCTCTTCTCAGACCTGAGGGTGTGTTCACATGTGAGAGTGTGTTTAATGTGACAATCCTCATGTTTGAGTGCACAAAAATCCACATGCCACAATGGCACATGGTCATCAACAACAGTTTGTCATCAACGTTTGGGAGGGTATCGTCCATGACATTTTGATTGGGCCATACCTGCTGCCTCCCTGCCTCAACAGGCAGATTTATCGGGTATTTTTTGAAGAAACATTGCCGGGACTGCTGGAAGATGTTCCCATGGCTATTCGCAAATGAATATGATTTCAACGTGACAGGGTGCCAGCACACTTCAGCAATGACGTGCGGGATTATCTGAATGACACATTTGAAGGCAGATGGATAGGCCAGGATGGACTCGTTACCTGGCCACCAAGATTGCCCGATTTAACATGTATCGATTTCTTCCTCTGGAGACACATGAAGAACCTCACGTATGAGACTCCCATTGACTCAGATGAAGACTCAAGAATCGCTGTTGCCACTGCAACTGTTTGCGAAATTCCAGGAATCTTTCAACATGTACAGCAATCAACGCTTCAACGCTGCCATGCATGCAATGCTGTTGCTGGTCGCAACTTTCAGCACCTTCTTTAAATAAACATGCTGTTCACCTTTGTTCCATTCATTTATGTATGAGCTCCACCGATATTTCTGTCAGTGCCCTCTAGCACTGAAGGGTTACATCAGTGGACATACATTCATAGACAAAAAAGGTTTGTTTTGTGTTCCCTATCTCCCAGGGAATCTCCAGGGAGCACCCTCTATACAAAGCTAGTAACTACAGGTTTCTGAAACTCCAAATCTTTCTCAAGAATCTATCTCATCAAATAGATCTAGTCTATGCAACCCCTTCCACTTCTGAACATCCACTGTTCACTTTATGTATATTCAAATATGTGCATCAATCAAATATTTAATTCTATTAAGCAAAATTATGCAAAGAACTTTGGCTGACAGTTGGAACATAGTCAGCCAAATAATGACATCGTCACCACTTCTCCACCTTTCAGTAGAAATTTAATACAACTCTGGTGTCACATAAAGCTTTAATTTTGAGATCATCAAAGTAACTTCAAATAGTGATTCGCATTGTGATATCAGGTTAGAATTGCATTTTTTTTACATTGTTGCAAAAAAGAAATAAAATAACCATATTATTCAGAATACCACTGAAATGTTCAGCCTACATTGCCATAATAGAATATTCACCTTCAACTATCTTGTTATCTTGATCTTTCAAGTACTTGCACACCATTCCACTTTTTCCACACAAAATATTTGCTACAGCAGATAGCTATTACACTTTTTAGTGTAATCAAAATATATTTAAAAAAAAATTAAGGATATTTCTGCTTTGCAAATCTTCTGTTGCTTTTGATGACTATAATGAAACAATAGCATTACATGAAAAGTACTAATTTTAACATACCTGATATTCAGCCCTACAAAGTTTGTCAAGCTCCAAACATAATCTCCACCAATATACATGCCAATGTAAGTAACCATGATATTCTGTAATGAAATAATTCATTTAGATTACACATACTGCTTGATATGCAACCCTTCAACTATTAGGTTGATGCAAAAATAATGGGAAAAAACATCATTGTCAACAAATGTGCAACAGTCTTGCAAATAATGTAAAAGACAGCACATGCATAGCTCTGATATCTGATGACATTCTATACCTACATTCAGTACATAAAAGTGGCAACAGGCATTTCAGAATGGCAATGCAAGATGTGTGTATTTATTTCATCATGTTGTACAAATTTAGAAATGGTGTTAGTGTCCAAGAGTGTTTGTGTAAACTGTGTAAAGCTTATGGGGACAAAGTCATCTCTAAAAGCACCTGTTACCAGTGGTATGACAAGTTCCAGTCAGGTGACTTTCAGCTAAAACCTCAAAGCAGCCAGTGGAGTTGAATGGTAACCGTTTTAAGGCACTGCTGAACAAAAATCCATATCAGACATCCAGGGAATTGGCACACTACTGAATACCAATCAGTCCTCTGTTGTTCAACATCTTCAAAAGCTGGATTATGTGTCAAAACTGAATACCTAGATCCCACATCAGTTGTCACAACAGAACATGGTGGCTCACTATACTGCATGTGCTTCATTGCTTGTTTGGCAAAAGGCCAATGGTTTTCTTGACAGAATGATTACAAGGGATGAAAAGTGGATCGTTATGATAATGTTGTCTGTAAAAGATCATGGTGTCAAGCAGGAGAATTGTCCCACGCTATGACAAAACCAGAACTGCATTCTTATAAGATGATGCTCTGTTATTGGTGGAATTTCAACAGTATCATCCACTATGAACTTTTAAATTGGTCCCAAACCATCAACTCAAATATCTACTGTAAGCAGCTGGACTGCTTAAGTGAGGCAATGACAGCCAAATGCCTGGCATTGGTAAGCAAAAAAAGTTTGTGTTCCACCAGGACAATGCAAGGCCCCATGTTGTATTACAGACACAGCAGAAGCTGTGGCAATTGGGCTGAGAAATAATGACTCGTCCCCTATATTTGCTGGATCTGACTCCCTCAGATTTCCAACTGTTCCAATCCCTAAACAATTTCATTTCTGATAGGAAGTTTCAGAATGATGACAAGGTGAAAGAGTGCACTGCTGACTTCACTGCCATGAGGGCAAGAGTTTCTACAGGAATGGCATCTACAAACTTGTAGATTGTTGGAACATAGTCATATCTACTAATGATAATTATATTTTTGATTAAATAACACATTGGTTAATCATGGAAAATGATTCTTCTTGCATGCCTCGCATTTTCCCATTAGTTTTGCATCAACTGAATAGTATTAAGAAGTATGTACTTTCCAAGTCCCACTCTTACAAGAGGCAGTATAACAAACATGGTGAATGGCAAAAACTATTTGCACAACAGCAAACTATTGATACGTGAATAAAACGCTTTAGCAATTTGTGTAAAATAAGTACTGACTTCAAAAGTTAATACTGCTATAGAAATACAAATGACATAATATTCAAGACATATATATATATACAGTGCAAAATGGCTAACATGAAAGTAAGGAATCAGTGTAAAATTTCATGTTTATTAATGCAATGTCTTATTGACTCCTGAAGCTTTTCATAGCCTATGCTGTATTTTGAGATTGAAGATCAAGACAAAGAGTTAATGAGACCTTTCTTTATTGATTAAAGATCAGGGGTCTGAGCCCATCCAGACTTCATTAATGCCATTAGCAATCAAGGATTAGCAAGGTCGACAATCTGGATAGAGTGAAGGAAATTACCATCATATTGGCAGACATGGGCACTGGCAAGAATTTATTTTTTGGGGGGGTGGGGGGGAAGCAAAAATGCAGAGCAATATTTGAAGATATAAATATTTGGGTCAAGTCATTCATTAATGAGTGCAGTTGCAAATACAGCAACCATGCCATACATCATGTAATGCAACTAAAGATGCATATACAAAAAAAGGGAAACTTACAAAAGAAAATGAAGAAATAAAAATGGTTCATGCATATTATAAACAAAAATAAATATATGCTTCTGAAAACAAAAGAAAAGGTAAAATTACATTTCATTAAGGCAAAAAACATTAATTTCTCATTAAACTTATATTATTCAACTTAATTTTTCAAGGGACAACTGCCCCTCTTGCCCCCTGCCAATGCTCATGTTGACAAACAAAATTATCAGCCTATTTACCAGATGTCATGTTTAAAGCATACCAGTATATTAACCAGGGACATCTTAAGCCATACCTGGGCCCCTAGGCAAAAGTAAAATATCCCCCCCCCCCACTCCTTTAAAACTCTATGCAAGAATTTTCCTTCTCATCACAATGTGTGGTAATAAAAATGGGCTCCAAAAATCGCAGGGTTGATTTTTGGTGATAAACATGCTTACTTTGCCTATGTCAAAAGATGGCCCTAATATTAACAGCTGCTGTTAAATAACTAATTAGCAAGAAATTTGAAGCTGTTCAAAAGTCATCAAAGTTTGAATAGAATTTTATTGGTCAGACTACTGAAAACTTGAACATTAAGCAATTTTTAATTTAGTGTTTCCCATTTTATGTTAAAAGAATACTTATGCAATGCAAAATTATTGTCACCAGTAATGACCAAATTCTAGTCTTGCATTAACTGATATTTTGCCTTTTCGTTTTCATTAAATGTTTTTGATTGTATATAAATTAATTTTCCTACTATTACAAGGAAAACCGAAGGAAAAGTTTTCACTGAAATAATAAAATCTCATCAGATAACCATAAACATCTATGGGCAAAAGAATTTCCATATATATTTAACATTTGAATTTTACTGTTTGAGCTGCATAAAAACAATAGAAAAAAAAGCTCAAAAATAATTAAATAAGTACACACAAAAAATTTGACAGGGTACTAAAGAATGCAGAGGCTTGACAGCTTCTTATTAATGCAAGACAATACAAAAAAGAAGTTTAGCAGGATCTCAGATAAGAGCAAAGTTTTTATATTATCATTTTTTAAGACATCAACCTAATTCAAAACCTTTTTAACTATTTGTACTGCAACTAAACACAATAACTGTTTAGCCATTTTTAGTAGAATAATACATTTAACTTTGGTGATGAGAGAATTATTCTAAGAAACATTTAAGTTGTGATATTTAAGTTTGACTTCCATTAAGACTCTTCATAGATTATACATTTTGCTATATATTTTGCACATTTTCTAGTGTTTTTGCTTTTTTTTTACTGTCTGTGTACTGATACATACATTTAAAAACAATTAAAAGTTTACCTTATAAATATCCTTCAATATTAATCTAATAAAAATAAGTATTATTCATTATTCACAGCAATAACCTGGTTTTCTTGGAAATTAAAGTCAGCACTAATCTCAAATAATCAAATATAGTAGGTTATTTGAATAATAGAAATAGGATCATATAACTGTTTACATATGCAACTAATATGTAATTTATATAATTTTTAGCTCCGCAAAATTCCTCGCCCTGCCCACGGTCAGTAGGGGACACCGATCCTTGGAAAGGCCGCCGTCCGTCAGATGGGACGTTAAGCTGTGGTCCCGTGTACGGGAGAACCATACCCTGTGCACGTTAAAGAACACGCTGGATGGCCTTGACAGGAGGCTACCATCTGTCTCCCAACAGCTGTTCCAGTGGGTCCCTTCCCCCAACCTTCTCTGAGCCTTTGGGGTCCATGTGACCTGGTCATTTAGCCCATGGTGTGCAAAAAAGTGCCGCTCAGAGGTAAAACAACCCAAATATAATTTTTAGAATGATTCTCAACCATCTTTAATGAAAAATATCATTTCACTATTCATTTTAGAATTTTAAATATTCTAATTCAGGGTTATTCAAATGGTGGCAATGCAGAACACACACAGCTCAAGCTAATTCAATGCTAACACAGGTTGGACTTGAACCTGGAAACTGAAGATTATGAGCCTATTGCACTACCAACTGAGCCAGCCTCTGCTCAAATGTAAGCAAGAAATGAAATATTTAAATACAACAATTGGGAAATTCAATTTTGATATTTAACTGTCTTCTTTTTTCCTGCAGATAGTTTAATCTTCTTGAATTCAGATTTTTTGGAAATCAGATGTGCATATAAAATATATATATAAAAAATACATTGTACTTACACATAAATAAAATGGCTCTTTACAATAGCTACAAAAACAAAACAAATTAAATTTAAATAAAACCTTTTAGCAATTTCAATGCTATATTTTAGTGCTGTAAAATATCCTACTATACCTTTAAAACTCCAACTATTGTAGTTGTTAGGGCAGAATTATAAGCTGTACATAACACTGTAGAGTACATCAAGATGAAACCCATGAAGCAAGAGAGAAAAAAGGAACTTAAGAACATAACATCTGTCCAACCTTTGTACTCTAATGTCTGAAAAAATATATAGAATGAAGAGTCTATGATTTCATTATGGAATTTATCTAATATACATTTAATTTTAAATCTTGGGTTGACATTCTAACAAACACTGATATTAAACTTAAAAATACTAATTATATGAAGGTATAGAGAAATAATTACAGTAGCTTAACTCACTTTGGGCTTTCAAACATCAGTATGCTTATCTTATCTTTAAAAATCAAATGGGGGCAGCCTAATAAAATCAGCAAAAATTCATTCAGGTTGCAATAATAATCTATTAGTGTCATCAATAAATGTACTTAGCTCCATGATGACATATAACTAAGGCTCAATGTTATAATTACCATTTTCAATGATTTTATATTGCATAGCCCATAGTTGAGGTTCAATGCAGAATGGCAGAGACCAATGTAGTATATCAGTGTAGTACAGATAGTGTACTGTCCTGTTTTATATATACAGGGTGTCCCAAAAAAAATGTACACACATTTTTACAGCATGTAACTCACTAAATTTTCGTTCTTTTCAAGTGTAACTGATTTGAAATAATGGCTTAAACAAGACTAATCTTTGAGGAAAGGAAATTTATCATAAAGTGCTACTGGAAGTGCAAGAATGTAAGTGAAATGCAGAGACAGTTTAGAAAGAAGTTTCAAAGAGATCCACCAACGCGACTCACCATTACTCGAATTAGAAATATGTTTGAAGCAGATGGAAATGTTCAAGATGTCCAGCAGCAGCATTCCAGAAGACTGGATGTCCATGACCTATACAAGAGAAAACGAGCTGCTGGAAACTTACTGCCAATATCTAAGAAAATCTGTTTGGCAAATTTCAAAATCGAGCGTTCATCGCTGTTTATTTCAACTTGCTGCAGGAATCAGTCATACCACACATTCAAGAGAAGTTTGGGGATGAGAAGTTTTATTACCAACAAGATGGAGCACCTCCCCACTACCATCATGATGTGAGGGCCTATCTTGATGAAAATCTGCCGAACAGATGGACTGGGCAAAGAGGTAGCATTGAATACCCACTGCATTCACCAGACTTCGTGCCACTGGACTTTTTTTTTATGAAAAGATAAGGTTTATGGCACAAAACCAGCAACAATCAATGAATTGAAAGCAGCCATTGAAAGAGAATGCACCCAAATACCAAATGAAATCATTCGTGATGTTTGCAATTCCAATGGTCCACGTTATCAGCAGTGTCTGGACCAGAATGACCATCAGTTCAAACACTTGCGATAACTTAAAAAGATTTTAAATTTTTCTTCTTTAGTTTGGATTACGAAATTTATATGTATGTTAATAAACATTGTATTTATAATTATTTAAAGTGTGTTTACATTTTTTGGGACACCCTGTATGTATATACATTTAGTGTTTATAGACGACAGAGATAAGAGAGTTGGGTTGTTTTACCTCTGAGCAGCCCTTTTTTGCACACCATGGGCTAAATGGCCAGGTGACAAGGACCCCGAAGGCTCAGAGAAGGTTAGGGGAGGCGACCCACTGGAACAGCTGTTGGTAGACAGATGGTAGCCTCCCATCAAGGCCATCCAGTGTGTTCTTTAATATGCACAGGGTATGGCTCTCCCGCACATGGGGCCATGGCTTAACATCCCATCCAACAAACAGCGGCCTTTCCAAGCCCATCGGTGTCTCCTACTGACCGTGGTCAGGGAGGGGTGTTTTGTGGAGAGATCAGAGAGAAGTTCTGGGGAATTTAAAAAAGAAAACTGGATTCAATTTGAGAGGAGGAGAGTTCAGTGGTTTGGTACAAAAAGTCCACCAAGCCCGAGATATTACCAGTTTCATTAAGGTACTGAGTTCCCAAATGCAGTGAGGCATATTGGATAGCAACTACAAAACATCAATCAGTGAGAAAGAAATCATCAACTTGGCATGGTGCAAAAGCAGGAAGATCTGCTTTTGCACCATGCCAAAGCTCGATCATGTGAAACTCAACCCAAGGCAACCAGAGCAAGTTTCTGGTCCATGCAGCAGGATGCTTCCTGTGACTGAAAGGAAATATTTATCTTCCCAGATGAATTACAGATTCACTAAGTTTGAAAAAGAATGCTTCAACAGACCATGTTGTGAATAGATTAATCATTGTTGATCAACTCTGACCATCAGGGGACAAACATGGTAATAATAATTCTAATATAATGCAGCATGGCGTAAGTCTGTCAGGATGATAACTGCATCTCTTCTCTGAGCATTAGAGTGGCTTTTAGAAGAAGTCATAAAAAAAATCTTAAATATATAGGTTAAGGATTCAAAGACTATCCCCATACATGGGGATAGTCTTTGAACATATACATGGGGCTGGAAGAAATTTTTCTAGGGGGTGGGGATTTGCTTCAGGAAGGGCCAAAACAAAAATCAGTGTTTTAAGACATAAATATTTATGTTGAGCAATTCATTAATGAGTGCAGTTACAAGAATCATGCATACACTATATCATAATACAACTAATTATGCCCAAAGTGAAAAACATGAATGTATTATTCAAAATACACATAAAAAAGTTTTTTCATAAAAATGTAAAAAATAAATACTTCCAACAAGTGCTCATTTTCTAATCAACATGAATTCTAAAAAAAAGTCAAATTTCAGCCAAGCTTTTAAGTAATTGGCCATGTAACATTAAGCTTTGAGAAAAGAAAAAGTTTAGGAAAATTGGATCTTTGCTGTCTTAAAGCCATGAAATTAATAATTATCTAATTTTTTACTTGACTTCAAATCTTTTTGCATGAAACTAAAAGATTAAGATATTAAAAATCATAAATTGCAATTTATAAAGTTGGGTTGAAGGTTTTCTATTCCTCAAGAATGTTAATCCATCTATTCAACTTCAAAATGAAATCATCAGTTTAGTTGGATTAAAATTCTCAAGGTTCACCCATTAGGTTAAGCCCTAAAATATGACAGAATATGCCCACAAGTTGGCCCATTATACACAGCTGGCAAATAAAAAATTATGTTAAAATGCTCTTTATATCATCAATATATTGTTTTCAGTGCAAACCGATTTTGGCAAGTAATATTTATTAAGATACTGCTACGCTCTCTCTCTCTCTAACTTTACTAAATTTCTGTCAATTTCTATAAAACAAAATAAGATTAGCAAACACTCACCTTTTCAAAGTCACCTGTATACCATGACAATAATGCTAAAGGTAGTATCATAAATAAAGCATTATAAAAGAGCAGACCATATTTCCCCAAATCCTAAAAGAAAACAACTTTATGAATCTCAAATTAAAAAGTTTTGTGTATAAAAACTAAGGCTAAAAAGCACTTAAGTGCTTAAATATGGCATTAAACTTATATTTATGTAATACTGATATATTATATTTAATCTCATTTAAAGATCATGTGCTAAAAGTGTAAAATAATTACTACATTCAAAATCAATCAATTCAATCCTCTTATCTAATCTCTATTCAACAGACAACATACCATTAAGTATATCTGATTATACAATATCAGGAAATGAAAATATAAAAAAAAACTATTTATTGTAAGTCCATTTTTAAAGACTTTTCACAAATTTTTAATTTCAACAATGGTATTAAAATAGTTTGGCTTGGCAAATATCATATTCTTATTCTGTTAATATACTACACTCAAAAAAACTTAAAAATGATAATAATGATTTACAAAATAAATACACATAGTAAGAACTTAAAAAATGCAATAAGCATCTGTAAGAATGATACATTTTCAACTATATTTTTTCGTTTTGGTTTTCAGTTTTTAATATTGTTTTTACTGATTTTTACACTGCTTTAACATATCCAATACAGAACAGTGGTTCACCAATTTAACAATATGCTTAAGTGTTCAACACTCTTAGAATATGCACCATGTGTACATATTAATCTGCAACTGGACAACATATCAAAACACAATGGAGATGGAGATGAACTTACATAATGAAAAGAATAGATGATAAAACTATGTAGTTAGAAAGTAATTTTGCTCTCCCACAAAACTTTTTTTTTGTGTATTTGTCAGTGGCTAAAAATTCCAAAAGTAAATGACATTATAGCTACTTTTTTTTTCATTTATCCTACCTTATTTCATCATTTTGACTTATATATATACAAATAATTGGCTGATGTTAAATAATAATGATATTCCTTACCCTTGAGTCCAGTTTTTTTTTAACGCAAATATTATTTGCTGCTGTAAAGAAGTCATTACATAACACAAATACATATCCTTTGGCATCAAATGAAAGGTCATCACTAGAAGAAAAAAATTTTAAAAGCTTATCAGATAAAAACTATTATTCAAAAGAAAAATATATAGGCTATACACAAAATATTAATAACAATGCACTATGAAAGACAATATGAAAATTTAAAATCTTACTACGTTAGTTAAAAGTGTACAACTGATAACTATAATAGGCATACTTCATCTTAATGAGCAATGATCAAATCACACAGCTTGATGACTGCAAGCTTAACTTCTTGATCTATAACAGGAGAGTTCACCCTTTAATAAGCCCTACCTGGCCTAATGGTTAGAGCACCTAATTACTATTCCAGAGGGCATGTCTTTGTGTAAGTGTTTGCATCTTGCATAAGCATTTGTATTTTGTGAGAGTGTTTGCATAGTGTATGAGAAACCAACACAAGACGAAAGCTTACAGATTATCTCCATCCTTTTTTTTTTAAATTATTAATGAGAGAAGATATAAATTTTTGAGTCAAGGGATGGACCATATTTGCATATTTTAGTATAATACGTAACATTTAGATATGCCTTAATCCTGTGTTAATTTTCTCATGGAGATTGTGAAGACATTTTTTTAACTTTTTTCCAGTGGAAAATAACTGAACTTTAGAACCTTGTTTGAGCTAAATAACATATATATATGCATATCATGTTGCATGCTAAATGAAAGTAGATTTAATTTTGAATAGTGAAATAATATAAAATTAAATTAAAATTAAGGCAATTAATTTTAATAAGCCTAAATTTAAAAACTTAATTGGCTTTGTGTATTTAAGAAATGCAAAAACACTTTTTTGAAAAAAATGCCACATTTTCTACAAATTTTGCTCTTTCTTATTCTCTTTCTTATTTTTTTGGCCTGTGGGCCAAATTGTTTGCCCTATAATCTGAAGAATTCGACACTGCTCTACACCATTTCACTTAAGTGTTAATTTAAACAGTATGAACACTATTTTTCCCACAAAATTATTATTTTTTACATCCTGCGGCTTTATGTGAATTTTTCAGCAAAAAAACTTTATAATCTTAACCTAGAGTAATTAACAAACTTCTTCTACTTAAGAAATACCTTCCAATTATAAAATTTAAGTAATGAATTATATTACTTACAGAGCAGCAATAATGGCACCACCAACCATGGCAAAAACTGTAGACACGATTATGCTGCTTTGATGAACCCTAAAAATTATTTTAAGGTAATTCTTTTAATTAGCAAAACAGTCATTTAAAATTACAATATACAAAACAATAGCAATAAGTTATAATAAAATAAAAACTCAGGAATTTATGTAACTTCAATACAGATTATTAGATCAATATTTCAACAATTGATTATAAGTATTTTTGGATTGATATTTCTATTAAAAAAACTATTTATATGATTAACCAAATGCTGGAAATATTGTTTTATCATAATTCACCATATATTTATTTGGCTTAACTCTTTAACTCTCCTAAAATAAGCAATTACCACTCAATCCTTGATCAATGTTACTTGAATGAGATATCTTGCACTTAATTCCTTGTTCGTATGGTGTGGGAAGATCCTCTTTTCCCATACTCATATTTAATTCCTAATTTCTGTATTGATGTGGTTTCAGCAAACTATCATGTTCATTACTCCCATGTCAATTCTGTTTTGACAGGATGTCTAGTATAGTGAACACACTTTATATCTATGGATTTTTTAAGATAAAAAAAGATATCACTGATCTATAAAAATGCAAATGTACTTTGGACTTTAGGAATATGTGCAAAGTCAGCTGCCCTATAAATGAGATATTGAGAAATGAAAGAGAATTTACATCACATAGCCTATAAAAATAGCTTCCTCCAGTAGAAGTGACATTTTTTTTCTAGTAAATGTACAAATGCATCATATATACAGTCATATCAGAATAATATGACCACCTACCATACATATACTATGGTAGGTGGTCATATTATTCTGATACGACTGTCTATATAGAAGATTGTGAGTGATTTCATGGCTGACTGACTTAATGACAGGGAATCATGCTAATTCTAACTATGATGCAGAAATAGTAAAACTCTGAAAATTTGCACCTAGGGAATAATCTGGGTTGTAGATCTTGGGGAAAAATCCAAAATTTGACCTCCTATGTGACCTTCAAGGTCAACTAGAGGTCATGATCTACAAGAGATAGAAACATGAAAATTGGTTCTGGGGGTATTTCAGGTTGAAGATCTCAAAAACATTTTGAATTTTGGATCCAGAGGCTCCCCTGAGGTCAAAAGTCAAATTTAGATTTATCAGTGCTAGAGAGTTTAAAATTGCCTTCTAGGGGTATTTTGAGTAGTAGATCTTGAAAATGTTGCCAAATTTTGGATGTGATAGGTCCTTCAAGAAAGGTCAAATACCAATCTACTGGTGTTAAGAGGGCCAAAAACTGGTGACTGGGGGTATTTTAAGTTCCAGATCTCAGAAATTATGCCAAATTTTAGATGCAATGGGTCCTTCAAGGTCAAAGGCCAAATTCAATACAATGGTACTGGAGAGCTAAAAATTGGTGAATAAGGCTATTCCGGGCAATACAACTCAGAAATAAGAGGAATTTTCAGATCTAGTGTCATATTTGAGGTAAAATAGGGGTTGGAGCAACTAGCTGGAAATCAAGATGCTGAATGCACTGATTGATTTCTAGTATGATCACATAAATAGATAATGCTGCATACAATGTGAGGGGGCGGGGGTGGCTTCGTCGGTAGCATGCCAGGCTCGTAATCTGTAGTTCCCAAGTTCGAGTCCCAGCTGGGTCAGCGTTGAGATTTATCTCCGCAAAATTCCCCGCCCTGCCCACGGTCAGTAGTGGACACCGATGGGCTTGGAAAGGCCGCTGTCCGTCGGATGGGACGTTAAGCCGTGGCCCCATGTGCGGGAGAGCCATACCCTGTGCACGTTAAAGGACACGCTGGATGGCCTTGACGGGAGGCTACCATCTGTCTCCCAACAGCTATTCCAGTGGGTCCCCTCCCCCAACCTTCTCTGAGCCTCCGGGGTACATGTGACCTGCCCATTTAGCCCATAGTGTGCAAAAAAGTGCCGCTCAGAAGTAAAACAACCCAATCCAAATACAATGTGAGAAAGTGTAAATATTTTAAGCAAAATAATTTACATCCTAGTTTTGAAGGTTTGATAAAAGAATAGAAATAAAAAAAGGGTAAAAGCACAGACACTGAGCATTTTCAGTGAAAAATGAATAAAACTACATTACTCTTTATAATGTCTTCATAAAACACAGTAAGAGAAACCTATGGTATTACAATGTTTGCAAAGTGTATGCAGGCCAGTCTTTAGTACACAAGAATGTACTGAATTTTGAGGCCATTTATGGATATAATAGAAATTACACATAATAATACTGAAACAAGGGTAAAAACACAGACACTTTGAGCATTTTCAGTGAGCTCAGAGAAACTGAAGATAACTGAGTGGGACACAAAACAAGAACAGTTTTGCTATATTTCACATGTTTATTATGACATAGATGTATAAATTATAGTTCTTTTAAGTACCTTTACACTGCTTTCTGAAATTTCAGAATTTTTCAACTTTTGGGACAGTTGCTACATTATAATGTACATGCTGAATTTCAGTGAAAAAAAAATTTTGGCATATTCTTGTTCCTTTCATCATAAATAAAGCACATGTAAATGGAAACTGTTTTTTATTCTATAAACAAAAAGCCAGGGATGGAGAGATTAAGGTAAAGAGAAAAGTTAGTCATAAGCTATTGTTTTCTTGTTGTGGGGGGGGGGGATGTGCTAGTTGACATTTATGCCAGTGGTAGAACTGATTGTAGTATTATAATTATTGAAGATAGATTAAAGGAAATAGATTTTTTGTCTGTTTCTTTATTAATAAGTTTAAAAAATTCTTGGAGTATGCAAAATAATCTTGGAGTATGCAATTTAAAAGATTCTTGGAGTATGCAAAATATTATTAGCTTTTGCATTTGGTAGCTTTCCAAAAGAAATTTTCAACTCATTAATAGTTCCAGCGAGTTTAAACTAGAATTCAAAGTTCATCCATCATAAAGGATAGCTGAGGTTATCACCACCAATATCAAGCACATCACAGAGCTGTAATTGGCTATTATGAATATATTTAATAGTTTAAATAGTGCAAAATGCACTAAATATGCATTCCATCATGATGCCCCTAGCAATTTTACTTAAGCAGTCTAACATACTGCTTCTAAGTTTACCTAAGACAGCGATTGACACAATACCAGGCAATCCTATGTTTATATTTGAGAGATGAGACAGATTATTTTCTTTATGCTTGTTAGTTTACAGAAGATATTTTACAGTAAAATTAATATATATATATAGGGTATTTAAATTACATTTTCTGGTTGTTGTTTTTTTAAATATTTTTTAGAAATGGAATTAGAGACAAAGAAGACCCTCCATAAAATTGGGCTTACACTCTGCTAACCTTGTTAAATTTTCATAATAAGAGATATGATATGCTTCCATTACTATGGATGAATTTTTCATAAATAATGCTTAAGTGTGAGTGACTTCCTTATTAACATCAGAATCATTAGCATAAATTGGAAAATAAGTTGTCTCACCTGATTATAGATGGTGCAAGGTCTGCCACATGCAGTGAAAGATTTATACAGTCGCATCATGGAAGCAATTATTGTCGTTGGTTGGTTGTTTTACCTCTGAGTGGCACTTTTTTGCACACAATGGGCTAAATGGTCAGGTCACAAGGATCCCAAAGGCTCAGAGAAGGTTGGGGGAGGGGACCCACTAGAACAACTGTTGGGAGACAGATGGTAGCCTCCTGGGCCATACAGCATGTTCTTTAATGTGCAAAGGATATAGCTTTCCCACAAAAGGGGCCACAGCTTAACATCACATCCCATGGATGGCAGCCTATTCAAGCCCATCAGTGTCCCCTATTGACTGTGGGTGGGGAGTTTTGCGGAGACAAATCTCAATGCTGACCCAGCTGGGGCTCAAACCTTGGAACTGCAGATTATGAGTCTGGCACACTACCAACTGAGAAACTCCGAGCCACAATTATTGTCGATGAGTAGTTTAATGATAGAGAACTCTGACATGTATCTGGAAAGTTGTGGGTTCAATTCCCATGCCATCAGCAGTAATTTTTTTCACATAAATATTTATTGAAGAATTATCCTGTTTTTTCTTTCATACTGCCTTACCTTTCAACATTTAATTCTTACAACTTAAGATTTTTCATTTTCAAAACTTTTAATAAAGATTGTGCATTTATTACTATGTCCCTAAATGGTAGCAAGACAGTCACTGGAAGGAGAGCTATGCACCAATCTCCTGTGATGATGCATAGAACTGGCCAGGCCAGCACCTAATGTCCACCCCACCCCTCTTCTCATGGTGCAGGTCATTACTACCTTTCAAAAGAGATACTCTCATGTGGAAGTGAATAGAAGGGGAGGGTTGCCATATTAGCGTGGCCTACTGATCTGGACAGCTATGGCTACTTTTCTCTTTTTTCTAACCTGCTGAGGAGCAGACAAGGTCCTGATTGTTACCATATAAACTTACCAGACCGAACTGGAATTAGACTCTCAGCTTGATTATGAATTCTGATTTTGTTGCACTGGTGGGGTTCTGTGGAGGGAAAATCTTCCGCTGTGTTTTCTGTTTGTGGGTTGACAGCCCCAAGTGAATAGATTCACAAGATATGTTTTATCAGCTGGTGGATAATCCTGAGCAGAGGTCATCACAGGCACCTGAACTCTTGCTTCTATGGGCATCATCAAATTCTACATTGGAGGAAGTCTTCCAGTGTAGATGCTTCAGCCTTTAGTGGTGGGGGAAAGGGTCTTTGCCCATGCCTGCAATTAGAGGGCTGTTTGATATTGTTGGCATTCCATCTCACAATAAACATAGTTTCTTTAAACATCCCACTAACCATTTTCTCTCCACAGGTAGTTGGAATATGATGACTCTGCACAGAGATTATTCTCTTGATGTTCTCACACAAGAATTTCATAATTATAATTTAGATATTCTCAACTTGCAAGAGACCAGATGGACAGATAAAGGTTAGATTCTTGAAATAACTTTAAATTTCTCTTTCCAGGGAGGGAAGATCATAAGCATCACCAAGGCAAAGGTCTGCTTCTCAGCAGAAATGCTAGTGATGCTCTTCTAGGATTCTGTGCATTAATGATAGGTTTCTTACAGCAAATTTTCAGACAAGCATTAAAGACTTGAATGTTATCTGTTATGCCTCCACTGAGGATACCAATGAGGATGAGAAAGATAGGCTTTACTGACAACTTCAGGATATTTTGCATTCTGTCAAGAAAGGAGATATTACCCTTGTTCTAGGTGACTTCAGTGCCAAAGTTGGTACTGACTCTGAACTTTGGGGAGGGGTGATAGGCCCTTTTGCTATTGGTAGCTGCAATGGCAATGGGCAAAGTCTCCTACAGGTAAGTAATCTCAATGGATTCAGAATAACTAACACTTATTACAAACACCGCGACATACATAAGTACACATGGGTTTCACCCGATGGGCTGCATAAGAATATGATAGATTATATATTAATTAACAGCAAATGGGCTAGTTCTGTTAGGAATACCAGGTCGTGTAGGGGAGCTGAAATTGGTTCTGACCATTACCTTGTTAAGTGTCTTGCAACTTAAACTTATGAAGTGTTGTGCTAAGGTTAAAAAATTTACCTTTAATTCTAAAGCTCTGAAAATTAATGATGTAAGAAAACCTTTCATTAAGTCTGAAAGACCCAGTTATAGCTAAAGCTTACCATGATAGGTTACTTAGTCATTATGACAGTCATGGTTTGCTTACTACTGAAGTTAAGGAAGAATGGGACCATTTTAAACAGACTTTTCTTGAAACTAACAGTATTCTTTTAATAAAAAAGGAGCAGAGGAGGCAGAATTATTTCAGTGATAAGGAACTTGGGCAATTTCTGAATGAAAGAACTGCAGGAATGTCCTTAATCAATACCCTACTAGTCCTAATAGAAAGCATTACAGAGAGCTTAATAAACGTGTAATTAGCTGCTAAGAATATTTGGTTTGATGGCTTGGCTGACACAGCTGAGGGAGCAGTTAGACAGCACAACAGCAGGGAGCTGTACCAGATAGTCAATGTCTTTTGTGGTAGAAAACGGACAGGTACACAGGGATTGAGGGATAAACAAGATTATTGAAGGATAAACAAGGTATGGTTATAGAAGGTGAGGAATCTGTCAAGGCTAGGTGGGCTGAGCCAAGGCCACCTAGAAGACAAGGCCATGACAGCGATACTGTGACATTATGGATGGAGGGGGAACAGGCGAATGAGGTATCTCCTTTAAAGCCAACGCAGCAAACAAGCTTTTATACAGCACAGTTCATTTGCCTGTTCTCCCAGGAGGGATGATGTCACAGTATTGCTGTCATGGCCTTGGCTGAGCATATCAGTGATGTTCTAAACAATGTGGTTTCCTTAGAGCTGGGAATGTTTCAGTTACCACATGACAACTGAAATTTTGAATATCTTTTATAATAAAGACATGGTTCCTAAGGATTTTATCAGAGCTATTTATTATTCCTATTTTTAAAAACGGTGATTGCAGTTCTTGTGATAACTATAGGGATATCAGCCTGCTTTCTGCTCTACGTAAAGTTCTTTTCATGATTGTGCTTAATAGAATTAAGAATCTGGTTGGCAGGCAATTGCGTGATGAGCAATGGGGATTCAGAAGTGGTAGAGATGTGTAGATCAGATATTTTCACTCAGGCAGATTCTTGAGAAATATTTAGACTTTCAGAAACCTTTGGTTACTAACTTTGCTGATTTCAAAAAGGGTTCTGACTCTGTTGATTGTCATAATTTGTGGTTCATTGTGATATCATATGGAATACCAGATAAGTTAGTTAACATAATGAAAGCTCTCTATAATAACACTGAATCATGTGCAAGAGTTGGAAAGGCTTGTAGCAATTGGTTTAGCATTGCTTCTAGTGTTCAACAAGGATGCATTTTGTCTCCTTTTCTCTTTAATTTGATTACTGATTAAGTTATGCGAAATACACTACAAGGGAAAGATTTTGGCCTTAAATGGTCTAGAGATCTGAAAATTTCTGATTTTTGATTATGCTGATGATTTAGCCCTTTTGACAAATGATGTTGATGAGATGAACTCTTTCATTCCAGCTGTTGATGAGAATGGTAGTGGAGTAGGTTTGGTTATAAACAGAGAGAAAACTAAAGTGATGAAAATTGCTCAGGCAGGCTGTGAGTCAGTTAATCTGAATGGTTACAGCAGTCTTGAGCAGGTGTCACAGTTTGATTATCTTGGGAGCTATGTAACAGATACTGGTGATGTGCAGCTTGAGATTAACAGACAAACAAGGATTGCTGCCAGACTTTTAAAAATCTGTAGAGAGTGCGAAGAAATAGGCATATATATCTAAAGACTAATATTAGACTGTATAATAGTTTGGTTCTTTCTAGGGTTAGTTATGGTAGTGAAACTTGGATGCTATGTAAACATGATAACAAGAAACTAGATGCTTTTGATTCTAGATGCTTACGAAGTATCTTGGGCATTAGATGGCCAACTTTGTAAGTAATGATGAGGTTAGGGAAAGGAGTTTGCAACCTCCTTTAGGCAGCATATTGTGCAGAGAGAGACTCCATTGGTTTGGCCATGTTACCCGTATGGATAATTATAGATTAGCAAATAGGGTTATGAACAGTGTGCCTAAAGGATGGGTGCCTAAGGATGCAGTGGGCAGACAATGTCAAACAGGACCTTGTTAGAATTGGTGTGCAATGGCCAGATGCAGCAGATATAGCTCAGGACATATCTGCTTAGAGAACTAAATTGCACAACCTGGTTGGATATCCATACTCATGGCTGCTTGAGGATGATGATATATTAATTACTATGACACAGAAGTGTGGTCAAGATTAGCCAAAATGTTTAGACAGGAGGATGGGTGGAAATAGTTTTAATATTTTAATCTAAACTGATTAATTAATGATTCCTTCAGAGTAAAATTTTCTGTTGGGTATTCCCCCTTCGATTGTGCCACGGAAAAAAAAATAAGGAGTAAAAAATTTTCCACAATTTGCTTTGCAAACAAATAAAAATTACAAAATATGGAGAAAACAGACCATTAAGAGCATTAATTGTTTAATAATTTCTAATTTACAGAAAAACAGCAAATAATAAAATAAAAAATATCAGTGTTCCAATACTTCCTAGGCTTCATACTCCACTTACAGATTGAAGTATATGTATAAATCAGAAAAAAACTATTTTTAAAAAAATGTAAATTTGAAATAAATGTAGCAGTACCACTTGAGTATTTAATGACAGTTTACTGCATCAAAGTTTATACTCAAAAAATAAAAATATGGCTCACCTGAGAACAAAGTATTCACCTATAAGTGTCATTAATATGGTAAATCTTCGCAACACAGTAAACATTGGCAAACTGTAATAAATGAAACATTAAACTGTTTATCAGTCATATATAGTGTATAGTCATGCAATAGTCATATAATAATGATGTGATTTATAATATTATATCACCAATTCTAACCAAAATGTGAGTTTGTTCACATTTCACAAATTGATAAAGCAACAAAAACAGAATTCTATTTCCTTTGTGTGTGCAACTAAATTATTAGTACTTTGGTTGTCATTATCAAGACCAACGCGTCTTGGTTCAGATACAAAAGTATTTCATGTCCTTGCTCTTTAACATGAAATTTATCAATTTTGTAGGTGTCATGTACAGTACTAATGCTATAATTTCGCACCTAAAGTAACAAATTAATGGTATAATTTAAGAAATAAAAAAATTACTCCACAGAGGTATGCAAGTAGCCCAGCAATTTAATATGTTATACAGAAGATCAATGAGAAAGGAATGACCTCAACAGAAAGACAATTCAAGAAACATATATGCCTTTTTCAGAACTCAAATCCTAGTCCCATTGCAACTTAGCTAAGAACTAACCATTCAGCCACTGGAAAGTCAATATTTTTATTTCCCAATTTTTAATGACAAATATTAGCTTCTGTCAAAAATATTAATCTTACAATTTTAAGTTTATGAAGAATCAATATTCCTTCTTTATAAACACTCTTTGATAATTTTTGATGATTATTCCTTGTCAATATTCCATGATAATTTTTTCATATTTTATGATAATCATTCTTTTTCAGTACTCTAAATTTATGCGTATGACTCATTAAAATTTAAGTGCTTTTTAGGTGTCAACATAATAGTTCTCCATTATGACAGAGAACGCATATGTACTTAATCGTAATGGCACCCTTCAGGGTTAGCCTCTTGGTGTTGTGGATTAAGTCATCACCTCTCCACAGTTGCTTGCCGACTTCCCTCACGGTCCCAAGTTCAATCCCAGCAATGGGAAGCCTCATCTTGGCATGAAGCATTCTCTTCTCTGAGCGAATCAGAACAGTAAGCAATGATGTTTGGAGATTCAGAAGAGATTTCTCTCATAATGCAAGAATTAATTAAACAAAAATTAATGAGTTGAATTCAGATGTTGGTTCCCTGTTCTGTGCCTAGATGGCAGCACAAATAAAGAAGACAGTATCAGAACTCACCTTGTAAAAAGAAGAGAAGGATAGTCACAAGCATGTGACCTGAATAAAATTAGTACGGTTATGGGTCTTCAGATGGCTCCCTCCTACTTCACATTGTAATATGTGGCGTCATCATTGAAGATGCTAAACCCCAAGATTTGTAGAGATGATTTGAGAAGATATTTGAAGAGGATTTGTTATGATATTTGAGGAGGTTTATTTGAGAGATTTAAATGACGATGTCACATTTGTTTCTTCAGTATATTTGGAATTTGGAGTTTGAATAGAAGCAAGAGTGTCACAACTACAGCAACAAAATTATATACCAAAACATTAGAAATATAAAATTCATGATAATGCTTATAAACACAGACATACACTGAGATGCCAGTTTATTAGATACACCTACCTAGTAGTATGTTGCACCTCCTTTGGCCTTCAGAACAGCCCAAATTCATTGGGGCATGGAACTTACAAGATGCTGAATGCATTATGCAGGAATGTTGTACCATGCAGAAATGATTGTGTCACACAGTTGCTGCAAATTGGATGGCAGCACAGTCTCAGTGTGAACAGCCCTTATCACCTCATTCCAAAGGTGTTCTACAGGGTTTAGATCTGGGAGCTGTGCAGGCCAATGAAGCAAGAAAAACTCAACAAGTTCCTGGAACTATTTAGTGATGATACATGCCTGGTGATCAGGTGCATTATTATGCTACATGCCCATCTGAGTGAGGATAAACTGTAGCGATGAAGGAATGAACTTGGTCAACAATGATGTTAAAATATATTGTGATGTTCAGATGCCCTTCAGTGGATATCAGGGGGCCTAATGTATTCCAGGAAAACATTCCCAACACCATAATACTGTCAATACCATAACACTGTCAACACCAGCCTCTACTGTTGACACCAGACAAGATGGTTCTATGGCCTCAGGTTGCTTGCACCAAGTTCTGATCCTTCCATCAGCATGATGCAAAAGAAACCTTGATTCATCTGACCAGGCTACCTTTTAAGTCCTCAATTGTTAAGTGTCAATGCTATTGCACCTACTGGAGATGCACTTCCATGTTATTCACTGACAACATCGGCACTCCTGTTGCAGATGTTATCAGTGACTGGGGTTGACGACTGTTGGTAGCCCATTCGCGACAAGCTCTGATATGTGGTTCATTCAGTGATGACATTCTGCACACCAATGATTATTTCTGCTGTGATTTACCTGGTTGTGGCTTATCTGTTCGCTTGCATGATTCTTTGCCAGTCTCCTTTGACTCCTCTGATCCACAAATTGTTCGTGTCCACAGGATCGCTGATTCCATATATTTTTTACCTATTGGAGACTAATAAAAGTATGGGATAACTATACTGTGAGAAGAGAATCTATTTGGCAGTGTAGCTCTTGAGAGATTAAAACATCTTCTCATGAATGGGTGCTGCTTTGTGCTATTCGCATCTTTCTCTGTAAACCCTTGAAACGATTGTGCATGAAAAGTCCAGGATTCCCATCCATTTGGGAGATGATAGAACCAGCACGCCTAGAACCAATTATCATGCTACATTCAAAGTCACTAAGTCACTCGTTTTGCCCATTCTGATACTCAACCCAACTGTAACTGATGCTTGAAGAGCTGGTTTACCTGATTTATACCACACATCATTGTCAAATGACATATTACATGTTGGAATGAACCATTTTTGTGACAAGGGATGATCATAATAAATATACACCTAGTAAACTGGCAACTCAGCATATACACAATATGCTAATTGTGCTATGAAGTGCTTAAGTTTTCTTTTTGATGTTGAAGTCATAAATAGCACTACAGTTGAAAAATATTGACCATGAGTTAGTAAATAAAATATCCTACCTAAGATGCTTGGTACCACCAAGACCACAAACTAAGTTTCCTATGAAAAAAAGAGGTAAAGGCCAAATCTGGAAAAAAAAAGAAAAAGAAAAAAATCATACATTATTTGTAAGCAAATTTTGTACAAGGAAAGACAAACACTACAGCATTCATTTAGGGTTAACTGTTATTAATATTTGCTCACTAGCTACATTGAAATAATTGTATTAATAGTTAAGGGATTAGAGTTTTTGAGAGTGCTGCAGAATAATCAGAACAGTAAACAAAATCTGTAAATTCAGTGTGTAGCAGTTTATTAATTCAAAAGCAGATATCACAATTTTCACATCAACACATTCAAAATGAACCAAATTAGATCTATAAATACAAGTGATTCAAAGTAATGTATACATTCTTTAACTCAATCTATATCATTAATGGCAAATGCTGTAGCAAAAAATGTTAATGATTTTTCTATATTATTAAAAAAAGTTACATAAATTATTCACAGCATTGCAGATATAACAGTTCAATTTCTACAGAAAAAAAACTTTTAATATAGTACTTCATGTATGAAAATGAAAAATAAAGAAAATGGCACGTCTGAATATGGTTATGAAATATGGTCTGATGACTCACTTTTTCAACTGTGAATAAACACATGAATCACCAAAACTACTGTGTGCTTGGATAGTACTACACCTATTCATGAGAAAATACTTTAATCTCTCAAGAGCTACAGTGCAAATGGATTCTCTTCTCACAGTATAGTTAGCCCATATTTTAAATAGTCTCCAATAGGTAAAAAATATATGGAAATGCTGTTCCCTCCATAAAACACATAGATGGAGGCAATGAGGTTTATTATCAGTAAGACATTGCATCACTATATTATCAGAGGTGTTCTCCAAAGTCACCTGATCTTATACTGCTGGAATTTTATCTATGTCCTGAAGGGCAAATTATAAACTTGCAACAATGTGCAACTTCTAATTGCATACAAATTTCTGCCTGTACAGAATTATACTGTACAGTATTAAGAGTAAAAAAAAATTATGAAAAAAATCGCATTCTACTATTTTACATTGTGTATAAATACACAGTCAGTTCCAATATTTCAAGTTCTAAGTATCTCAGGTTAAAAAATATACATGATTTTTCCAATCTTGATAAAAAAAAAAAACTTTGAATTGCTTCCACAAGGTGTAAATTAATCTTTTATTGCACAGCAAGCAGAATTTTCTTTCCAAACATTATGTGATAAAGAATGCATTTTAAGGTTTCAAATTAAAAACTCTTTCTTCACAACCAGTTCATTTTTTCCAACCATATGCTTAACCCTCCTAGAATTCAGCCAGAAAAATTGAAATGAATCTGGAGGACCATCTATTTACTCACTTGTTCAGAAAAAATAATTAAAAACAAAATCTGACCACTGCTGATCATATTTTATAATAAATTAAAACAGTAAACATAATTTACTAACTTTAAAACACTGTTTCCAAGTATACAAAAAAATTTAATGAAATATTTAGATTTCTAAAGAATTGAAATTCCATGTGTTGCAAACAAAAAGGTACACTGCCTGGCCAAATTATTATGAATACTTACCTGATATTATTGCATGTATCATAGTAGTTTCTAAATTTCAAAGTTTTCAATTCTCTGGGCATAGAGTTTTTGTTAATATGAGTTTTAAAGTGCTGTTAATTGTCATCTCTCTCAGCTGATGAACTATAGCAGCTCTATTTTGACATAGTCCATGACAACAAATGCCGTCAGTCAGAGTCTTTTTCCTCCTACATATTTCCCATGAATGGCAGACATTTTTTGAGACCACTGCCATTCTCCGTACACTTGGATATTGTACCTCCACTCAGATGCTCCTGCTCATTGGTGTTCCAACAATGAGCCCCATTTCAAAGCTAGACATACCAATTTTTTTTACCCACTGACTTTGCTTTTCACAATGGCTTTAATGGCACTTATAATACTTTGTAGTGACTTAGCATATTTACACCAGTAAGGCATTTTGCATGCATTAGCGTGTTTTTTGGCACTTCATGACAATGCAGTGTTCACAATAATTTGCCAGGTAGTGTATGAGCTTCTGGTCTGACTTTTTAATTTATCAATGTTTTCAGATGATGGGGACTCTGGAAGAGTTAAGGTTATTTTACATTCACTCCAAATTTAATACTTTAAGGTTTAAATGGTAGATTCAAAAGTGGAAAGCCCTTATTTAATTATCTATGTATAAATGATAATAATATTAATTAAATCAATTTCATTAACTTTATATGCTGTAAATTTAAATAAACATACAAATCAGAATATTTATAATAAAAGATGACGTGAATAGATCAAAATTAATATTCTCTCTTACTGGTTTGATTTTTTTTTTGTGCATATTTGCATAAAAATCACAAAAACTAGCAATACATCAATATTACAAAAATCAATATTTTTGTACATCATTGCATTACAATTAACCTTACTACTTCTACATAGCAATAATGAAACAGCATATCTTACTGGTGTTCACACATAGAAACCTAAATGTTAAGTAAAATTACTTTTGGATATCTAAACTTGAAAATAAATTTGAATCAAACACTTACACATTGCAGAAGTTGTTGTACTACATTTCACTTCATTGAACATTTTAGGGGTAACTTCCTTTGGCAGAGCAGTAGTACGCTAAGCCTCAGAATATCTGTATAACTCAGTAGAACAAGTTAGTACTTCCCCCAGTACGGGGGAGAAACGATCGAACCACAAGGGCTGACCTTGACCCCGGAGGGTCGGTATATCTCCAGGCAGTCGAGAAGCAGGCTGTTGTGGAATTATTAAGTAACCAAAATATCAAAAATCATTATCAATAAATATTTTACGGAAAACATTTTGCTGACATATGGGACTTGAACCCACATCTCTCCAGAAACATGCCAGAGTATTCTACTGTTGACCTAATGCTGACTCATCTTTTTTCCACCAATTTTAAGACTTTAAACTCTTCACCGAGGATTTTGGGCACCTACCATTGGCGCCATCTATGATTTCGGGTGGCAACCATTTCATTTTATATTGCACTGAGTAAGATGGAAATAAATAATAAAGTCTCTTCACGCTATTTAGTATTATCAATGATTTAAACATAGGTGACAATCACAGCATTACCTGTTGACTTTTTAGCATTGATATATCAATAAATATTTTGTGGCTTGGGTTGTTTTACCTCTGAGCGGCACTTTTTTGCACACCATGGGCTAAATGGCCAGGTCACATGGACCAGAGAAGGTTGGGGGAGGGGATCCACTGGAACAGCTGTTGGGAGACAGATGGTAGCCTCCCATCAAGGCCATCCAGCGTGTTCTTTAACGTGCACAGGGTATGGCTCTCCCGCACACAAGGCCACGGCTTAACGTCCCATCCGACGGACAGCGGCTTTTTCAAGTCCATCGGTGTCCCCTACTGACCGTGGGCAGGGGGGGGGGAATTTTGCGGAGATAAATCTCAACGCTGACCCAGCTGGGACTCGATCCTGGGAACTACAGATTACGAGCCTGGCACGCTACTGACTGAGCCACCCCCGCCCCGAATATTTTGTGGCAAAAATTTTGCCAACATACAGGACTTGAACCCGCATATACTTACGTTTAAATCATTAATAATGCTAAATAGCATAAAGAGACTATTATTTATTTCCATCTTACTAAGTGCAATACAAAAAGAAATGGTTGCCACCTTAGATCACAGATGGTGCCTATGGTAGGCACTCAAATCCTCGGTAGAAGAGTTTAAAGTCTTAAAATTATTGGAAAAAGGATGAGTCAGAATTAGTTCAATGGTAAAATACTCTGGCATGTTTCTGGAGAGATGCGGGTTCAAGTCTGATATGTCGTATATTTTGTAAAACTTTTCCACAAAATATTGAAATTGACATTAAAAAGTCAACAGGTAATGCTGTGATTGCCATCTATGTTTAAAAATCATTATTTTTAACATTACCTATGTTACAGTCATAAATACTAAATATTAGGCATATTTATATTATGTTTAGTAAAAAAAACTTACTTTTTTGGGGACATCACTTGATATACTTGGAAATTTAATTATTTTAAATAACCTAGCAGTATAAAGCACAATCAAAGTAATCAGCATCTGTTTAAAGTAAAACCTTATTATTATATTTCACACAAATATAAGCAAATAAAAAATTACATTTTTGCAATGAGTGTAATATTTCAAATGATTTTTATACAAATTAATATTTTTGAAAGAAACTCAGCTGGACTGTTTTACCTCTGAGTGGCACTATTTTGCACCCAATGAGCTAAATGGCAATGTCATGAACAACAAGGTTTCAGAGTTGGATAGAAGAGGGTTGGATTATTATCCTTATGAGCACCATGTTTATTGCACAAAATGGACTAAATGACCAGGTTACAAGGACTCCAAATCAGGGGCAGACTAGTACTGTTTTTTTCTTTTCAGGGATTGCAATAAAAAATTCAAATAAAATTCAATAAAAAATTCTCTTTAAAGAAGAAGATCTAGGGACTTTTAAAAATTGTATCTGAAGGATTGACTTTTGATGAAATTATTATGTTAAAAAACAACACAATCTTTTACATTTAGAATATATTTTATACATTATTGCACATAATAATAATAGTATTATAATAATCTAGTAGAACAAAATGAAACTTGATGTGACAGAATGAAATAGAGTAGGTCAATTAATAAAAATCACTACTATTATACATATTTTTCATACAATTGGATTTTCTGTAAAATATTTCCATTTTTGGCAAGTTTTGTACTAAAGATTTCACAAGAGACACAAAAACTTGTTTTCACTTGCAGCAAAGTCTTCATTAGTGTCCACTTTTATTTCTTTTCCATGGGACTGGAACTTGGGAACTGCATGTTTTACCCTATTATCTCCCTCAAATTCATGTTTGAAAAAATTTCTTTCAATTAGATGGAAAGGGAATTCTCCTTCAAAGGTTTTCTTCATTGATTTCTTAGTTCACAAGCTGACAAAGTCATAGCAGGCAATGCCAAATGCAGCATCATTGCCAGATCTCCATTCATGAAGCTGTTTAGAATCTGTTAAGATTCTAGACCCCCCCCCCCCCCCCATTCAATTACAGGTTGGGACTCAAATTTTTTACAGTTACATACTATTTTTAGGTTACACAGGAGGAACCTATTGGTCAAATATCTGAGAAACTACAGGGTGCCGAAATCTGTTAACACAGAGATAGAACTTGCATAGTAATTAACCCATAGGCAACCATAAGGCAGGCAATAGTGTCAGTAAGTAGAAGAAAGATATGCCTTCTCTGCTGGTGTCCACATGGATACCATCATTATGAAGATGATTCTAGCCTTAATTTTTCAGTCATCTGCACTGCAACCGCATTTTTTATGTGTTGCCACTACTATTCTATTAGTAAAGATCTGCTCAAGCTGTACAGTCAGTTTAATATTAAAAAATATATATCTAAAACTGAATTCTGAGGACACTTCTAGGGACATTTTTTTGTTGGGGGCAAAGCCTTTTTTTTTTTTACTGTCCCTGGAGAATGGGAATATATGGTCATCCTATTCATCACATCCAGGGAAACTGGACCTGGTTCAGTCCCCAGTAGCAAATTTTCACAAAATACAAAAACTATCCAAGAAGTAATAAACATATACTTTTATTGTAGATTTCATATAGTTTTTCATCATTACTATTTGCAATTTATAGGACAGAGAGATCTTAGGCATTACTCCTAACTTGTACAGGCTTTCTCATATAAGAATATGCCTTATTAAGACCGAAGTTACTACTAATTGCTGCCTCAGAGCTACTACAATACACAAAGTTTGACTGCTGGAACAGTAGCTAGCTTTCTAACCACTAAGCCAGTTAAAACAGTTTGCACCTAAAATTACAGTGCAATGTAAGTTTTTAGAAAGGTTTTAATAGTACAATATTCAAAAGTGCAAATTTTTGTTAAATTTTATTTTCTTAATTACACTGCTTGACATAGAAAATGTCGCACCATGAAGGAATGCACAAAATGAGACACACTCACCACACGTAGAAAAGTGGGTGGTAATTTCTGAGGGATTACATGAATGTGATAGGTGAGGAGATAGTATAATGTGGTCAGAGTCAATAGGTCATATGACTACCATGCCGGGTTATACATTTGGCAACATGGTGTGTCATCAAGTGGAAAAGTCCCTGGATGGTGTGCTGAGGTATCGACGACCATGCATCGACCTGTGTCCATAATTCGACATTGTGAGGGTGGTCATGCAGAGGTGCGAAGTCATCTGCCAATGACATCCCACACATTCTCTATTGGGGAGAAGTCTGGGGATCACACTAGCCAAGGCAGCACCTGGACACCTTGTAGGCATTGTCTGCTGATGTTGGAGTTGGGTTGTTTTACCCCTGAGTGGCACTTTTATGCACACCATGGGCTAAATGGCCAGGTCACATGGACCACGAAGGCTCAAAGAAGGTTGGGGGAGGGGACCCACTGGAACAGCTGTTGGGAGACAGATGGTAGCCTCCCATCAAGGCCATCCAGCGTGTTCTTTAATGTGCACAGGGTATGGCTCTCCCGCACACGGGGCCACGGCTTAACATCCCATCCGACGGACGGCAGCCTTTCCAAGCCAATCGGTGTCCCCTACTGACCGTGGGCAGGGCGCGGAATTTTGCGGAGATAAATCTCAACGCTGACCCAGCCGGGACTAGAACCTGGGAACTACAGATTACAAGCCTGGCGCGCTACCGACTGAGCCACCCCCGCCCCTGCTGATGTTGGAGTGGGCATTATTGTGTTGAAACTGGGCATCAGAGATACCATAGAGATATGGCAACAAAATGGGCTGCAGTACCTCATTGACATATTGTTGTGCTGTCATTGTACCTACTATATGTATGAGTGGTGAACAGCTGTTGCAACTGAGAACATCCCAAACCATGACACCAGGCTAAGGAGCCATACGATGGTCACGGATGGAAGCATGATCAGCCCAGTGACCATGTCATCTCCAGACTCTCAATCGCCGATCATCAGCACTGAGATAAAAGCGAGACTTGTTGCTGAATATGGCATGGTTCCATTCGTCCCGCCATGTGTCTGGTACAGCACCACTGCAACCTTGCATGATGATGTGCCTTGGTGAGTGGCAGTCATCACAATGGCTGATGAGAATGCAACCTGCCTTAACCAATCTGCAATTCACAGTCCATGTCAACAAGGGGATGTCCATAGCTGCCTATACACTGTGTTGAATGCTGTCCACTGTGGATTGTGGGACTGTTACAACTTGCTATCGAATGCACAATTGAGACATTTGGACATCTGCCTACATGCACCAATCCCACTACAGCGACACACATTACCTTCCTCCAACCACCGTCACCACATTTGGTTGACAGTTGTTGCATCCCAATGTGTTTCTGCTGTGATGCAACAAAGGGACCAACCAGCCATACATAGCCCTATTATGAAGCCTCTGGTAAAGGGTTCATGCGATGACATCGCCCAGGCATTCTCACTTCTTACATATGCTTTTACCACTGAGATCCCTTCGATGTGGTTGGTCCAAGCTCCCAGGTGAAGTCGAGCTATTTTGCCCTGTTATATCCCTCATCTATCACGTGATTAGTTTGGTTGCATTCTAAAGATTTAAAAAAAAAAAAACTGGACTGAAAGGAATGTAAGAAAAAACTTTTAGAATTATTTGACCAATTTTCTTGGTAATTTAAATATACAGGATGTTTCAAAACTCTATGTACAAATTTCAATGGGAGACAGGGAACACCAAGACAAACCTTTTTCGTCTATGAATGTATGTCCGCTGATATAACCCTTCAGTGCTAGAGGGCATTGTTTGGCAGAGCTGCAATTGACTAGAGGGACGAAGTGGGAATGGACTTGTGTTTGCTATCGGAATTCGTAAATCAGACACATTACATGTAACGTGGAGTGTTTCGCAACTGCTGAGATGGCTGACATGCATCTGGCATATGGAGCTGCTGTGAGGTTGTACTGACAGCAGTTTCCAAACAGACGTGTGCCAAACCACCAAACATTTGTGCATTTGTGCTGGCAATTTGTGCATTGCTGCGGGAAACTGGAACATTCCATACAAACATGCATGACGTGGGTTGGAGAGAACCATGCGCACTCCTGACATGGAAGAAGAGATCCTAAGGTGAATTGAGGACAATCCAGGCATAAGCATGCGAGCTGTTGCCTGTAGCCATGGTATGAACCATGCCCTCATATGGAGAGGTTGCACAAGCAGCAGTTACATCCATTTCATCATCAGAGTCCAGACATTGCAACCTCAGGATTACCCTCTTCATGTGGAATTTGTGCCCTGGTTTCTGCAGCAGACTGCGGTTCAGCCTGATTTTCCAGCTTATGTGCTCTTCTCAGATGAGGCCTCTTTCACACGTGAGGGTGTGTTTAATGCGCACAATTCTCACACTTGGGCACACAAAAATCTACGTGCCACAATGGTGCATGGTCATCAACAATAGTTCGTCATCAACGTTTGGGCAGGTATCATCCATGACATTTTGAGTAGGCCATACCTGCTGCTTCCCTGACTCAATGGGCAGATTTATTGGGTATTTTTTGAAGAAATCTTGGGAACCATGGGAACCCATGGGAACATCTTCCAGCCGGGACTGCTGGAAGATGTTCCCATGGCTATTTGCAGATGTATGTGATTTCAACATGACAGGGTGTCAGCACACTTCAGCAATGATGTGCGGGATTATCTGAAGACCATGTTTGGGGGCAGATGGATAGGCTGGGATGGACTCGTCACTTGGCCACCAAGATTGCCCGATTTAACATGTATCAATTTCTTCCTCTGGGGACACATGAAGAACCCCATTGACTCAGATGAAGACCTCATCACAAGAATCACTGTTGCCACTGCAACTATTCGCGAAATTCCGGGAATCTTTCAACATGTATGGCAATCAATGCTGTTGCCGGTTGCAACCTTGAGAACTATCTTTAAAGAAACTTGTTGTTCACTTGTTTCCATTCATTTATGTACCAGCTGGAATGGGCCAAAGATTTAAATACTTTTAAAGTTTGAACCTTTTATCTGATCCAATATTTATTTAAACTCCAGATAGCTTAATTGGGCACCAGGCAATATTAATAATTTGCCAAATTAAAGTCGAAATGAGGATTCTAATATTATACTAGCAGGCGTTACTTAGTGAGTAAGAATTCAAAAATAAATGATTGTCAATTTAAATATAATGAAAAATTATCTACTGACATTGCTCAAGAGAAAAAGTAGCAAAGATTCAAAAAAGTTTCTATAACAAACAAAATTTATTTCCAAAATTTCAAAATCACCAATATCTGATGAAAATGTCGACTACAACTTCTACATCTCTAACTGCTTCTACTACCAACTCTGTGACAACATGTCACCTAACTCCTCCATGACCAACACTCCTCTACCAACTCACAACTACAACTCTGTGCTTCACTAACTTTGTGACCACATGACACTGCTATGTCATGCGTTGTACAAATGGCCCACACGTGTCATGTTGCAAGCCAGGAAAGACATTTACATAAATTGACGAGGGCGCAAACTATGACACAAGAGAGGACGTGTCCTTGAACACGCGCACTTTAGCAGGTGACAATCGAAAGGTCGGAGTTGCGCATGTGCAACTCCTATGCTCTCAGAAATGAGCAGTGTGATGCCAAAAATAAAATTAAAATCCCCAAAATGATAAATATAATGTAAATTAAGCAAAACTGGTTAAGGTAAAGTAAAAGTGAATGAGGGGGCATCACACAGCTCCACCAATATTTCTGCCAGTGCCCTCTAGCCCCAAAAGGTTATGTCAATGGACATGCATTCAAAGACCAAAAAAGTTTGTTTGGTGTTCCCTATGGTTGCCCAGTCCTTTTGGTTGCCCAGTGGGTCCCCAGCTGCCAGAGGGGACCCACTGGGCAGCTGTTAGGAGACGGATGGTAGTCTCCCATTAAGGCATCCAGCATGTTCTTTAACATGCATAGGGTATGGCTTTCCCACACACAGGCTTAATGGTCCATCTGACAGAAGGTGGCCTTTCCACAAAATGACTTCACAGGCAATATTGTTTGAGATCTTGCTCTAAAATTTTTGTTTTAAAATGACATCAGATACAATGAATATATGCCCTATCCTCTTTTTTTTTTAATAATAATATTTATTTATCGTCATCTCACAAAACACAGATGTAGAGAGACGTGCAACATTTTCCACATGAAAGGGATCCATATCCTGTACACGTTAAAGAATACACAACATTCTTGATGAAAGGATTCCACTGCTCTAAAAAAATATGTATTCTGTACCTTCCCTTTCCCAAAACCATGCTTTAAATTTTAGAAAATGCTATTTTCCTTTTTGGATGATTTGATTCAAAAGTATCATACAATGTTAGATATGTAGAGCAATTTCAAATGTTTGTATATTTTCCTTAACAATAGACATGCAAATTACCTTATGGTATAAATTACACAGAAACCATTAAATATACAATAATATAATAATTGCTGAATATGAAAAATGATGTTAGGAATGATGAAATGAGAAATAAAACATGTAACAAGATATTAATTCACTTTACAGTCACATTGTTTATTTCTCTCTTTTCAGCAACAGAGCAATTTATAATCAAGTTTAGAAATTAATATTATGATTGAGGTATGAACTATTTTGATTTAAAGTAATACACTGCATAGCTTATATTAATATCTATATATATATAAGATAAATTTAGAATATTTCTTCAGTATTACTGCACTTTTGTCATTTAATAGTTTTGTATTAGCATCACTTTTTGAAAAGTGAAAAAAAAAATTCACATTACCTGTCCAATGCCCAATGCATGTGCAGATGGAAACCTAAACAGAGAAAACATTATATTTGAAAAAAATCTCATTCCAAACTTTAACGGCAGAAATTTACTGATTTTCTTATTCATAATAATAAAAATTATTTACCAAGAGGAGGAAATGTGATCATTAATCATTGTTTCAATTCAAATACTAGCTTTGACTGGTTAAAGTCTAACAATTAACAGAAACTGATATGACCAAAAGATGCATACCTCTTTCTCATGCACTACATCCATGTGTGGGAGAGCCATACCCTGTGCAGATTAAAGAACACACTGGATGGCCTTGATGGGAGGCTACCATCTGTCTACCAATAGCTGTTCCAGTGGGTCCTCTCCCCCAACCTTCTCTGACCTTAGGGGTCCTTGTGACCTGGCCATTTAGCCCATGGTGTGCAAAAAAGTGCCATTCAGAGGTAAAACAACCCACCCAGGCACTACATATAATCCCTACATCAGACAATGTTGACAGGGTGGGCTGTTTTACCTCTAAATAGCACTGTTTTCCACACAATGAGCTAAATGGCCAGGTCACAAGAACCTTAATGGCTCAGAGAAGTTGGGGGAAGGAAACCCACTGGGCAGGAGATAGATGAAAGCCTCCCATCAAGGCCATCCAAGTGTGCTCTTTAACATACACAGATGTTTTCTTGAACACAGGGAACATTCTGCATTTATGGCATCAAAGAGGTAAGAGATGAATTCACTTTTGTCATATGGCTGTTGTCTTTCTTTGCCATTGTACATCCTCTGTACATGGGGAGCATTCTGCATTACAACTCTATGTACCATTAAACAAGCAGCAGCCTTTCTAAGCCTATTGGTATCCCATTTCTGGCCAAGGGCAGGGTTAGGATTTAGTGGAGATAAATCTCAATGCAGGCAAAGGTAGGACTCAAACCCAAGAACTGCAGATTATGAGCCTGGCACATTGCTGACTGACTCAAACCTCTCCCCCCACCCCGAACATTGATAGGATTGCCCAACTGTTGTCATTTGTGACATTTTTGACAAACAATAAAACTAAATTGTTAAGAAAGAATATTTTTTCCCGATTACTGTTACTGTAAGCAAGGTAAAAACATATTTATTTTTTTAAAATTATTCGTTTTTATTAATTTTTACATAAAAAACTAAGAAATGCTACAAATTTTTTATAATTACAATTGTTCAATGCTTGAACTTCGAAAAATTAGAAAAAGTATTAGATTAAGAATTATTTTAACAATAAGTATATGCTGGGAGCAAAGTACTCTTACAAAATTGAATGTAGGGTAATTTTAATATACCGTTCAAGAGCAAAATAAATACATTTTTGGGCAGCTATCATACTTCTAAATCAACTGAACATGAAATATTACATTATCAATACAGTAACACTCAAAAAATATAATAGATTGAAAAGTCTCTGTTAAATGAATATTTTGCCAAGCTATAAGTGAACAATATTTTTAATAATTAGTTGTACATAAAACATTTAATATATTTACAAATCCTTTTCCGCCATAATTATGAAACCGTTATTTCTTCTGTAAGAGAAACTGCTACATGATTTCAAATATTTATTCAAATATACTATTAAAACTTATTTCCATTAATTTCATTTTAAAACAAAAATAAAATAACTAGATTTAAAGGTTTCAAAACATTTTAGGTACCTGGAAGAAACATTAATTCTCTAATTACCAGACAATCACAAGAATATCATATCAAAGTGCAAAGGAAGCTCATTTCAAGCACTCCTTTCTGAGTTTTAGTCTCCTACTTTTCACCACGGCAAAACATGAGTATTTTACTGTTGATAAACAATTACATTCAGAATAATATTTACAAAAGATTTCATTCATTAACTCTTTTAACATACTTATGCTACTTTTGACCTTTCAAGATGCAAAATTAGAATGAAGCAATATTTCAAGATATATATATATATACCGAAGAGCCAAAACATTATGATCAGTGCATCTTTATGCAAATTGAAGCAACTGCAGGTAAATGATGGCACGTGTGAAGGTCATGAAATGGTATAAATAACACCTGATATTGAGCTCTTTAATCAGTGTTATTCATGTTCTTCAGATGGGAAAGGGAGTGGACTTAAGTGACTTTGACAAAGGCCAGACGACTGGATAGGAGCATTTCCGAAATCGCAAGGCTTGCGGATGCTCATGGTCAGCCATGGTTAGTATCTTCAAAAAGTAGTCCGAGGAGGAAAAAAAACCACGAACTGTCAGCAAGGTGTGGGCTGACCACGCCTCATCAATGCTAGAGGTGAACAAAGGCTATCCCATATGGCAGCGTTTCTCAACCTTTTATGTTTCACATACCTCCTGGAAATGTGTATGTAACTGGCATACCCCTTGTATAGATAAATAAAACTATAGTTATAGTATAACAATGGGAATAAAATAAAACATATATATATATACACATTAAATTTTGTATTCATAAATTACATATATCGATAAACACAAAAAAAAGACATAAACAATTTAACAAATCTTATAAAATTATAAACATTTTACTGGGTAATCAGTGAAATGGACTTGTTGCTAGATCTAGTGACTTTTGAGCTCTCACAACATACCCCAAAAAATTTTACCATGTACCCCATGGTGAGAACCTCTACCGTATGGTATGAATCAACAGAAGGGATACTGTGGTTTAATTCGCCCATAATTTAAATGCTGCTGATGGAAGAAATGTGTCACAACACACAATATATCAAACCCTGCTGAAAATGAGGCTGCATAGTCGCTCAGAGTGCCCATGCTAACCTCGGTTCACCAACGAAAGCACCTACAACGGGCATGCAAGCATCAAAACTCGACCTTGAATGATTGGAAGTAGGTTGTCTGGTCTGATGAATCTCATTTCCTGTTGCACCATGTGGATGGCCAGGTATGTGTGCATCATTTACCTGGGGATGAGTTGGCACCAGGATGCATCGTGGGACGAAAACAAGCCGGTGGAGGAAGTGTAATGTTTTGGGCAATGTTCTGCTGGGAAAACCTGGGTCCAGTCATTCATGTGCAGAAAACAATGACATCTACCACCTACCTAAACATCATTGCAGACCAGGAACATCCTTTTATGGTAAAGGTATTTCCCTCTAGTAGTGCCTTTTTAAGCAGGATAAGGTGCTATGCCACACTGCCTGGATTGTTCAAGAAGGGGGGAAACCAGCTGGGACTCAAACCTAGGAACTGCAGATTACAAGCCTGGCATGCTACCAGGTGAGCCATCCCCGCCAGATAAGAGCTTTTTTGGCGGCACATGGAGGATCAATATCATATTAGGCATGTGGTCATAATGTTTTGGCTCTTCGGTGTATATTATGCACCATGGGACTTTTCATGGTCCTCAGCTAAGAGATGGCACTGCTCAGGAGACATATGACATCAAAGCATCAAGTATGACACAGAATTAGTAAAACAGCTATAAGTTTTAGGATAATAGCTGGTTTATTTTACCTCTGAGCAATACTGTTTTGCATACAAGAGGCTAAATGGTCAGGTACAAGGACCCCAAGACTTCAGAGAAGGTTGGGGAAGAGAATACACTAGACCAGTGGTTATCAACCTTTTATGCTTCACGTACCCCCTGAAAATGTGTATGTAACTGGCTTACCCCTTATATAGATATATAAAACTATAGTTATATTATAGCAATGGGAATAAAATAAAACATACGTTATCCATCTTCTCAGATCTTCTACTATGGCATATAAACTGATAGGCTCCTGTCAGACCTCTGTGGCAAGTAGCTGCTTGAGGGGGGATTTTTTTTTTTTACATAACATATATCTAGTGACTTTTGAACTCTCATGGCATACCCCAAAAAATTTTACCACATACCCCATGTTGAGAACCCTACACTAGACAACTGTTAGGAGACAGATTGAAGCCTCTTATCAAGACCACCCAGCATGTTCATTAACAAGTACAGAGCATGATTCTGCAGATGGGATCACAGTTTAATGTTCCATCTGATGCCAACCTTTCCAACCCTGTATCCTCCTTTCTCACTGGAGGCATGACAGGAAGTAACAGAGAATATTCTCAATATACACTATTGAAACTGGAACCTGGGAATGTCAGATTACAAGCCTGGTATACTACTACTATGTGAATCAATCCTCATCTCTTGGATAACAATATTATCAGTAGTGGATCTAGGGGGATGAAATATGGGCATGTTTTCAGATTTAAAAAAATGCTTATTTTAAATTAAAATAGTATCATTATTTAATTTATAACATGGAGAAACATTTATCCAGATACATAAAACATGTAGAAGAGTATTGCAATAATTCTAAAATAAAAATAATAAATTACCCCTCAACCAGCTACTTCCAAAAAAGGTCTGACAGAAGCCCTCCAATATAATATGCCACATAGAAGATCTGTAAGTAAGGTAAGACCTCTGCAGGAAGATCACACAAGAAAGTAAACATCTATTCCTAATCTGGAGCTTGAACCTGGGTCCCTTTGATCAGTAGCCAAGCACATTAACAACTAGGCGAATTCGTTAAAATGCTTTTTATTGTAGAACTTTGCAAACAATGCCATCCTGGTGGCCAAGTAGTTAGTGGATTTGGCTACTGATTAATAGGACCTAGGTTTGAACCTAAGATTGGGCACAAATATTTCTCTTCTTGTGCTGAGGTCTCACCTTTCTCACAGATATTCTCTATGACAAATTAAACTGACAGGCTCCTGTGAGGCCTCTGTGGCAAACTGCTGCTTGAAGAGTGGTTTATTTTTTATTAAATTTTCCTGCCATTCATGAACTTCTCCCAAGATGCATCATCTCTTGGATAACTTTTACCCTCCTATGAAATTTTATAAATAAGCATTGAATTGAAATATCATCTAATTTTATGTACAAAAATTAATATAATAAATTCCAACTTTTTTTCTAATAAGGCCAAAAGTGTCCTTATTTGAACAAAATTAAAAATTTGTGCTTAACTACAAATAATTCTTCCTTTCACACAGGCTATGTATTGTAATTCTGAAAAATCAAGTACTATTTTAAAGATTGTTGAATAAAAATTTCATTGCTATTTTCAATATTATTTTAAATTAAAATAACAAAATATTCAAATTATTATGCTTTGCTATGGTGCATTATAATAAAGAATATGGTGAATTACACTGACAGCATTCTAATTACCCATGAATCCAAGGAGCCAGTTTTTGAATTACGAAAAAAAGAAACCCTCATCTCATTATTAACACAATTGAATAACGTCCAAAATAACCAGTTTTTAAAGGAATATAGACACATACTTCATTTCATATATTTATACTGATATATATATACTTACTTGTAATTAGTTAATACAATTTTATTAACTACTATTATTAAAAATGACGAGAGTCCGTAGAAAACAGCAGAAAAAATACGTTGGAAAAATGGATTCGATCGTTCAATATTCAAGAAAGTGCGAACATTTCCAGAATCCAGGGGTTTTGCATCCAAGTTCATTTGAAGAGGTACACTGTTCATTGGTAAAGCCAAAGTTTTAGACATGATGCATAATATTCACGTTTCATTACACAAAAGCAAAGTACACACTACTCAAGGAAATTATCATTAGATACTTGATCACATTCTTGTTAATGTCAACATATGTAATAGAGGAATTTATTTTGCTATAATTTCAACCGTAATTCTATATTTCCTTAAACATAGGTAAGTGAAAGAGAACAGTTTTGTGTCGTCAATGGACGTCAGTAAGCAATAAAAATTCCGTCCTTTACATGTGGAGTAAACATTCACGTCATCTTACCTTCATTGCTATGACACCCATGACACCACGGAATTTAGCGGTCTCGTAGAAGATGAGGTTACGGATACATTGAGGTAGGAAGAAAAGAGGATAGCCCTACGCACTTGAAGATGACACGGCGACTGCGCGGCAGCCATATTTATCTATTCAAAACATTGATGGTAGTATAGGGTATAGGCATAAAACGAGTCTTGAGCTATAAAATTTGATTATTTGCGATATTTGTTTATGGTTTCCTATTCAGCCTTTGGCTGTACGAATCGCCCTTCAAAAAAGCATCTTTGCGTTGTAATTACGCCGCTATGAAATTAATTTTATTTCGAGTTATAAAACTCGATTCTTCAACATATTTTTTTGTTTTCTTAGGATTGTATTCAGTGATAAATGTCAAGATGTACTTCTTATACTAGCGATAGCAATATATTTATAAATAAGCACAAAATCAGGGGTGTAGTTACCTCTAAGAATTGGAGTGTCATTACGCCAGAGAATTTTTTTTTCTTTTACAAGTTTAGAGGTGTATTAGAAATTTTATAAATTAAATAATTCGTTTATGGTTTACTGTTAGGTACTGTTTTGCTTTTTCACAAAATAAATTTCTTGAAAAAATTCCTTTTTTTTTTCACTGTAAATTAAAATGCACTGTAAGCTTATGGTTATTACGTAGAAATTATTTTTTATTTCAGATTTCCATTAAATATAGAGAGGAAAAACATGGGTGAAAGCTGTGAGAGGAGAAAATTGGGAACCATCAAAGTGTAGTAGTTCCTTGTGTTCTGATCATTCTACAGAAGATCCAATTGACAGATCATCTCTGTGCTATATTCGCTTAAAATGTAATACCCAATGTATTTAAGTCATTCCCAAATTACTTTCAAAATGTAAATATTTTTTAACTATACAAGTTGCGTGAATGTAGAAGAGATATTAATGGATTTATATGATGACAGCGAAATACTTTTTAAGAATTTCACATCCCTTAAATCTTTAAATATTGACATCAAAATTTTTACCCTTATTAATGTGAGGTCTAGTAAGCCATTTTACAAATACTAGCAAATATTCTTAGTAAAAAAAAAAGTAAAACTGGTATAAACTTTCCTCATTTACCAAAAGCTTAAGGTATATTAATTCAACATATGAAATTAAAAACTACCCTAAAAATATGCTGGTTTAGCATTCATCTGAACATTCCAATACACAAACTTCAACATTTGTTGTTCTACTTTTTTACCTTTGGAAATTGGATATAAACTTTACAGATAGCAATTTTGCTAATGTTTCTTCTGTTTGATTAGTTTCGTAAATGTTTTGACCTTATCACCAAACAAAGAATGTAGATGATGACACATTTTGTCTGTAGAAGATGTTCAGTTCTTCATCTATCAAAAAATACTTTTGGATAGATGGATTACACCCTCTTCATCTATTACCTGAAATATTAGTAATTCTTAAAAAACAGATTGAATACATAGTTTTAAAATATCCTGTAATACGTGCAATTTCATAGGTTAGAGAAAAAAACCTTTTGGTCATTTGCTCATGATGACAAAAATAATCTTTTGCACACTTCCAGTGACAGGTTTTGGGAATAGTAGATCCATTCAATTGTAGGGATGTAAATAGTAGTGCAGAGTGGCCAATAAGTGGTTAATTAAATCAAAGACAGCATGTCAATACCTTAAAAGTTAATTATGTGGTGTGGATGAAGCCCGAGATCTTGGGGCTTCATATCGGTATGACACACATACTGCTAGAATAAAAAAAGTGAATATGAATAGTATAACTACAAATTAAGATTTTTAATAATAATGTAATGTAAACTAGGTTACAAGTGACTTCCAGTAGTTAATATTTCAAAAGTTATAATCAAATGTTAATAATCATAATTTTAAGCTAATTTACGTCATGCAAGTAATTTTTATATGAGCCTAAACTGTAAATGGTAGCTAGGTAGTCACTGGAAGGAGAGCTATGCACCAATCCCCTGTGATGATGCATAGAACTGGCCAGGCCTAGCACCTAATGTCCGACCCCGCCTTCTCGTGGTGCAGACCGTTAGTAACTTTCAAAAGAGATACTCTCTTGTGGAAGTGAACGGAAGGGGAGTGCTGCCAGATTAGTGTGGCCTACTGATCTGGACAACTATGGCTACTTTTCTTTTTTTCTACCTTGCTGAGGAGTGATCAACCACACAGGGTCCTGGTGCTGACCATATAAACCTACTGGACTGGACAGATATATGGCTCTGAGCTTGATTATGGATCTTGATTTTGCTGCACTGGTGGGCTTCTGTGGAGGGAAAATCTTTCGCTGTGTTTTCTGTTTGTTTGTTGGTTGACAACCCCAAGTGAATAGATTCACAGGATATGTTTATCAGCTGGTGGATAATCCTGAGCAGAAGTCATCGCAGGCACCTGAACTCTTTGCTTCCATTGGCATCGTCAAATTCTACATTGGAGGAAGTCTTCCAGTGTAGATGGCTTCAGCCTTTAGTAGTGGGGGAACGGGTCTTTGCCCCATGTCTGCAATTAGGGGGCTGTTTGATATTGTCGGCATTCCCTCTCTCAATAAACATAGTTTCTTTAAACATCCCACTAACCATTTTCTCTCCATAGGTAGTTGGAATGTGAGGACTCTGCACAGAGCTTTTTCTCTTGATGTCCTCACACAAGAATTCCACCGTTATAATTTAGATATTCTCGGCTTGCAAGAGACCAGATGAACAGATAAAGGTCAGATTCTTAAAAATAATCTTAAATTTCTCTTTTCCGGGAGGGACGACAATAAGCATCACCAAGGCATGGGTCTGCTTCTCAGCAGACACGCTAGCGATGCTCTTCTAGGATATGAGTGCATTAATGAAAGGTTTCTTACAGCAAAATTTCAGACAAGCGTTAAAGACTTGAATGTTATCTGCTGTTATGCCCCCACTGAGGATGCCGATGAGGATGAGAAGGATAGGTTTTATGAACAACTTCAGGATATTTTGAATTCTGTCAAGAAAGGAGATATTACCCTTGTTCTTGGTGAATTCAATGCCAAAGTTGGTACTGACTCTGACCTTTGGGGAGGAGTAATAGGCCCTTTTGGTATTGGTAGCTGCAATGGCAAAGGGCAACCTCTCCTACAGGTAAGTACACTCAATGGATTCAGAATAACTAACACTTATTACAAACACCGCGACATACATAAGTACACATGGGTTTCACCTGATGGGCTGCATAAGAATATGATTGGTTACATATTAATTAACAGCAAATGGGCTAGTTCTGTTAGGAATACCAGGGCATATAGGGCAGCTGAAATTGGATCTGACCATTACCTTGTTAAAAGTGTGTTGCAGCTTAAACTTAAAAAGTTTTGTGCTAGGGTTAAAAAATTTACTTTTAATACTGAAGCTCTGAAAGATCCAGTTATAGCCAAAGCTTACCATGATAGGTTACTTAGTCATTATGACAGTCATGGTATGCTTACTACTGAAGTTGAGGAAGAATGGGATCATTTTAAACAGGCTTTTTTGGACACTAACAGTACTCTTTTAGGGAAAAAGGAGCAGAAGAGGCAAAATTATCTGAGTGATAAGACACTTGAGCTTATTTCGGAAAGAAAGAACTGCAGGAATGCCCTTAATCAATACCCTACTAGTCCTAATAGAAAGCATTACAGAGACCTTAATAAACTTGTAAAGGATCAATTAGCTGCTGATAAGAATCTTTGGCTTGATGGTTTGGCTGACAAAGCCGAGGAAGCAGTTAGACAGCACAACAGCAGAGAGCTGTACCAGATAGTTAATGTTTTGTGTGGTAGAAAACGGACAGGTATACAAGGATTGAAGGATAAACATGGTAAGGTTATAGAAGGGGGAGGATTCTGTCATGGCTAGGTGGGGTGAGCATTTCAGTGATGTTCTAAACAATGTAGTTAGTTCTACTCCCATTGTTTGCAATGATGATAGATGCATTGGTGGCTTTAATGTTGGCCCTATAACACAATCTGAAGTTAGTTTGGCTGTTTCTAAACTTAAACTTCATAAATCCCCAGGGGTAGATGAAATTACTACGGAAATGCTTAGAGCTGGGAATGTTTCGGTTACCATTTGGATGACTGAAATACTGAATATCTTTTATGATATAGGCATGGTTCCTAAGGATTTTACCAGAGCTATTGTTATCCCTATTTTCAAAAAAGGTGATCGCAGTTCTTATGATAACTATAGGGGTATCAGCCTACTCTCTGTTCCAGGTAAAGTTCTTTCCATGATTATGCTTAATAGAATTAAGAATCTGGTTGACAGTCAATTGCGTGATGAGCAATGTGGATTCAGAAGTGGTAGGGGATGTGTGGATCAGATATTTTCACTTAGGCAGATTCTTGAGAAATGTTTAGAGTTTCAGAAACCTTTGGTTGCTAGCTTTGTTGTTTTCAAAAAGGCTTTCGACTCTGTTGATCGTCATAATTTGTGGTTGATTGTGAGATCATATGGTATATCAGACAAGTTAGTTAACATTATGAAAGCTCTCTATAATAACACTGAGTCGTGTGTGAGAGTTGGTAAGGCTTGTAGCAATTGGTTTAGCATTACTTCTGGTGTTCGACAAGGGTGCATTTTGTCTCCTTTTCTCTTTAGCTTGGTTATTGATTATGTTATGCGAAATTCACTTCAAGGGAAAGATTTTGGCCTTAAATGGGCTGGAGATACGAAAATTTCTGATTTAGATTATGTTGATGATTTAGTCCTTTTGGCAAATGATGTTGATGAGATGAACTCTTTCATTCGAGCTGTTGATGAGACTCGTAGTAGAGTAGGTTTGGTTATAAACAGAGAGAAAACTAAAGTGATGAAAATTGGTCAGGCAGGCTGTGATTCAGTTAATCTGAATGGTTGCAGTCTTGAGCAGGTGTCACAGTTTAATTATCTTGGAAGCTATATAACAGATAATGGTGATGTGCGGCATGAGATTAACAGACGAATCGGGATTGCTGCCGGGACTTTTAAGAACCTATGGAGAGTGTGGAGAAATAGGCGTATACACCTAAAAACTAAAATTAGGCTGTATAATAGTTTGGTTCTTTCTAGGGTTAGTTATGGTAGTGAAACTTGGACGCTGTGTAAACAAGATAACAGGAAACTAGATGCTTTTGATTCTAGATGCTTACGCAGTATCTTGGGTATTAGGTGGTTTAACTTTGTAACTAATGATGAGGTTAGGCAAAGGAGTTTGCAACCTCCTTTAAGCAGCATATTGTGCAGAGAGAGACTCCGTTGGTTTGGCCATGCTGCCCGTATGGATAATTATAGATTGGCGAATAGGTTTATGAACAGTGTGCCTAAAGGCCTCAGAAAGAAGGGGAGACCTAGGATGCGGTGGGCAGACAATGTCAAACAGGACCTTGTTAGAATTGGTGTGCAGTGGCCAGATGCAGTAGATGTAGCTCAGGATAGACTTGCTTGGAGAACTAAATTGCACGGTCTGGTTGGACCTCTGTAGCCCATGGCTGCTTGATGATGATGATGATGATGATGATGATGATGATGATGATGATGATGATGATGATGATGATGATGATGATGATGAAACATTTTGAAACTTTCAACTTTCAATATTTTGTCAGAGAAGGAAAGAGTTGTTAAAAAGAAAAATTTTCCAAATAAAACAGTAAAAGGAATTGATCAATAAATAGCAAATCCAGTGTTACCCGTTGACTTTGAAGTCAATAAATCAAAAAATAGTTTTGTCTAAATGAATTTTGTGAAAATACAATAAATTTATTTCCAGTAAATATATGTCAACAGCAAGTTGCAGTTATTAATGTTACAGAAATATTTACAATTTTCAGCTATTTCTGCATTTACTTGCACAATTGAAAACCCAGAAACTACCACTATCTTTTGCCATTTTCAATTAACTCTAATCTTGCTATATTACAATACAATTGCCTTAATTCTTTTATATATATATATATACACTGCTTGACATTGAAAGTACCCCACCCCCTTAAGGACATGTTATACAAACATGAAAATAGTAGGGTGAGTGTGTGTAGTTGAGATATTCAAATGATGATAATTCAGAGTCAATGACGTGTGTGGCTCAAGAGATAAAAGGTGCAAAAAGGAACAGGGATGGTTTATGTTTGTGTTTATTCAGATGGAAGTTATGTGAAACAGTTGAGATTAGGTGGTTCCACTTGCTTTTGAGAGAGGAAAAATTATAGGCCTTAGTGAAGATGAATGGACTACATGTTGTGTCACTGCCCATGTTCATCAGGATGCACGAACTGTTGGCAACAGTGGTAAAATGAAGGATCTAGCGGGCATTGCAGAGGGAGTGGTGCTGTCCAACAGACGTCAGCATGGCTTGATAGGTGCATTGTTCGAAATGCTCGTTCATTACCACAGAGCACTGCAGGCAATATTCGATGGGCTGTGTCAGCAGCCATGGACGTCCCCATAACTACCCGAATGGTAAACCAAAGGTTGCATGAGGGTCACCTGCACTCTAAGAAACTATTACGTCGACTATCATAGATTGCAGACCATCGCAGTGCTCGACTGGCTTGGTGCCGAAGTTGTGCGAACTGTGGTCACTAATGGAACACTGTTGTCTTTAGTGATGAATCCCGTTTCTGTCTGATGCTGACGATCGACATGTCCATATATGGAGACAATCTGGTGAGAGGACAGATCCAGATTTTGTTTGTGACCAGCACACTGCCCATCAGCCAGGCATAATGATATGGAGTGCTATTGGATATGACAGCAAGTCACCTTTTGTCATCACAGGAACACTGACAGCTGCACGATATGCTTCAGTGAAATAACACTATGTGGTGACTACTTCTTCAGTCACATAAAGTATTCTCATATAGTGTCCATCTTCAGATGAAGTCACTGTGACTCATAGTGTCCATCTTCACTTCATTCACCTTCTTCAAATATAGTCACTTCACTGAAGAAGGAGTACTGTCCTTGCTTTCAAAAGCTTCTGAGTTTTCTCCTAAAAACTTTTAAAATTCAAAGAGTTTGAAGCAAAAACTTAAAAAAATTATTGCTCAATGACAGAGAATTTCAATTTATTTTATTTAATTTCTGAACAAGAAGGTCTTTTTAATTGTGTATTTACAGAGTGTTGTTTAATCCTCCAAATGTCATTTGCCTACTACAGATTAATTTTAACGAGGTTCAGTTTGAACTTCCCACCTCTTTGTATATCACCATTATCTTCTGAGGTGTTTAGGTACATTTCATTATCCTATATGCAAATCTACAGTTCTGTATTGCGTTTATTTTAACGTTTATTGTTTTATCCCTAAAATATTTTCTATATATAAAGAAAATGAGTCAGAATATTGGTGCAGTATCAATAAACTTTCAAAATCTTGTAATTGTTTGTTATTGTCTTATTCACCGAAATGCAAATATATATTCTGCTATACAGAAATTCTATATGGAAATATTTATTGCATAAAAAAAGCAATATGAATTTCAAATAATTTAAATGGGCTTTCTCAATCTTCCCATATATAACGCACAATAAAATTGAGTATAGCACGTGTAAAGTAGGCTTGATTGAAGCAGCAGATTACTTGTTTTGGAAACAACAATATTCCTCCCACTCTGCTGCGTTAGCATCACAGCCTTGGACAGGGAAGCGCATTAGGGCGTCTCCTCTCATTCCTACCTCTGTGACAGATACCATTTAAATGGCGCCAAACAACAACAAAATAATTTTAAATGTAGGAAATATTTATCGAGTTGGTAATATTACCTCGTTGTGTTGGGTTGTTTTACCTCTGAGCGGCACTTTTTTGCACACCATGGGCTAAATGGCCGGTCACATGGACCCCGAAGGCTCAGAGAAGGTTGGGGGAGGGGACCCACTGGAACAGCTGTTGGGAGACAGATGGTAGCCTCCCGTCAAGGCCATCCAGCGTGTTCTTTAACGTACACAGGGTATGGCTCTCCCGCACACGGGGCCACGGCTTAACGTCCCATCCGACGGACGGTGGCCTTTCCAAGCCCACCGGTGTCCCCTACTGACCGTGAGCAGGGCGGGGAGTTTTGCGGAGATAAATCTCAACGCTGACCCAGCTGGGACTCGAACCTGGGAACTACAGATTACGAGCCTGGCGCGCTACCGACTGAGCCACCCCCGCCCCTAATATTACCTCGTTAGTGTCAAACTCCCATAAGCATACGAAGAAAATCAACACCATAAAGTACTGGTTCCAGTGATTCTCAACCAGTGTGTCGCATCCAAGGTCCAGGTGCACCATCACCTCCAACATAAACACCTGGAACATAGTCCATGGGCACTCTCCCACGTGATACACCTGGGATAGTGCCCATTTTCGTTGTATCACGAAAATATAAGAAACTAATGTTTCTAACAATTTGTACTTTAGTACTTTCTAACAATTTTTTATGATTTTTTTGTGAAATGTAGATTTTTATATGCTTTTTATTAAGCAAACTGAATTTTTAGACAGATATATATAATAAAACAAAAAATGACTTTTTAGCACAGTATTTATTTTTTAAAATAAAAAATTTAATTTTAAAATTTAAAAATATGTATAATGATATAATTAATCTGAAGCAGCTATTATAAAGGTGGCAACCTCCTTTATAATAACTGCTCTAGAACAATGGATAAGATATGATCATCAAATTTATAAAGAAGAAAGTTTATGTGCCTGTTCGCTTATGTACTCCTCTCCCAGAAGTTCTAGAGGCATTAAACTTTGCATGAAGATTCCCTTCATCCAGGGAAAAGATATAATCTATGTGCGAAACCTCTGGCTCAACCATAATTGAGTGGGGATGCGAGGGTTTGAAATTTTCAAACTCTCCATAGATTTAATATTAATGGTTAAAAGTTACTCAGAAAAAGTTTTTAATATTAACGGTTGAAAGTTGCTCAAAATAACTGTTGCCTCCAATAAATTTGAAAGAAGGAATGTATCAGTTAATTTCTTTTTGATATCGTGTGGTATAGTCATTATTCAGGTTGTTGGGTAAAGGACACGAGCATTTCTGAGGAAATTGAAGTCGTTCTGATTAAGCACGAACAGAACAAAACTTTCTCTGTTGAAATGAAAGCTTCAAAAACTAAGAATACATATCAAACGTTAAAATCATCAACTTAATATGAAAAATATGTAAAAATTAATAAAATCCAATAACATACGTAAATTAAAACATGTTTCAAATATATGTTAAGTAATAAATAATGTTTTTTAAAAATAATTTTTTATGGTACTTAAAAGTTTTAATGCAACTCAGAATATATTTACTTTTCTTCTGCTAAAAACTGTGGCAAGCAGCTGCTTGAGGAAATATTTATTATTTTTTATTTAAAAAATTACATATGCCTGGTTAACTGTATCAAAGAACTCTGGTGCATAAGAAATTATTTGAAAAGTTCGATTATTTGAGTGAAGCAGTACCATTTTTTGGTTTAGATATTTTTGACTTGGAAAGGATCATACAGTATCTCGAAATATGTTCATTTCTTTACCTCCCTAAAAGAGAGGGAGAAAAATTCAACCCAAATATATATATATTTTTTGTTGATAATTTCAACTAGATTCCATTAATAAACAATCATATAGCATTTTTATGAATAGCGCATTTCTTTGGGTATAGGTGGAAAAATATCCCCTATACAAAGGTGAACTTTGGAATGGACAGTGTCCACACGAAGAAGAAATGAAAGGCTAAAAACAAAAATTTGTTCTAAAAATTGATGTTGGGTCAAAGAAGCGCTGTATGCAATTATTTTAATGTCAATATATGGTTCACATATAAGTTAATGCTTATCAATTTGTTCAATGGGATAACTGTCCATATACACAATATTTTGAAAATACAATACAGGATGGTCAGTTGTTAAACAAAGTATATTGTAGGGGATGTTTGAATGAATTCTTGTAATGTTGTCTTTCAGTTTAGCCAGTAATTACAATTTTTCCAGATAATGCAGTTTCTTTAGAATTCCAACATTCATACAGCATTATTATGCAAAAGGATTTTATTAGGTCAAATGGGTAAAAATTCAAAGAATAACTAAGGTTTTTTAATCTCCAGAAAATGTGGTCATCATAATACTGTATCGCCTAATTAACAATACGCAGTGGCACATTTTCCTGCATAAACGCAGTTGTTTACAAACAAACTTTCTGTTGAAAGAAGAAATCCTACATTGACAAAAAAAGTCACTATAAAAAACACTGTTGCATGAAATAAACCTGTTTCTTCAGTTGGGTTGTTTTATCTCTGAGCGGCACTTTTTTGCACACCATGGGCTAAATGGCCAGGTCACATGGACCCCAAAGGTTCAGAGAAGGTTGGGAGAGGGGACCCACTGGAACAGCTGTTGGGAGACAGATGGTAGCCTCCCGTCAAGGCCATCTAGCGTGTTCTTTAACGTGCACAGGGTATGGCACTCCCGCACATGGGGCCACGGCTTAACGTCCCATCCGACGGGCGGCGGCCTTTCCAAACCCATCGGTGTCCCCTACTGACCGTGGGCAGGGCGGGGAATTTTGCGGAGATAAATCTCAAAGCTGACCCAGCTGGGACTCGAACCTGGGAACTACAGATTACGAGCCTGGCACGCTACCGACTGAGCCACCCCCGCCCCTGTTTCTTCAGATTCAGTCATCACTTTTTGCAGTGCGTATTGCACAATTTATTTTCCTTAAGAGTCTTTCTTATAATCGTTATCTGACTGTCGTGAACCAGCGATAGCGAAAGATTAACCATTCTGTAGTAGAGGAAGATCAATTAGTCCCTTGATTAAATTCAGCATTGCTTAGATGACAGGTTCGCGGGTTGTTACACCTATAGCAACATATGCCTCAGACTTGCTGTGCCAAGTGATGTATAGACATATGTCCAACAATTCATGCACAAGACTTGTATAGGGACAATACAGTCTATTCACATTTACATACAATCACGTGCTGGAGATGCGCTCGACTCCACAGGCCTTTGCTGCTGTAAATAATTACGCAACGAGGAGGAGATACGCACTTTGAAGATTCTCGCTTTACCGACCTCAAACTCGGCGAAAGAATATCCACCCTTGCCTACAATGTGGTTCTCACAGAACTCACTTCAGTTCCATAGAACTGTACTTGGTTCACCAAGAACTGTATCTTGGTTCTCACATAGAACCTAACCCTCTCCTTAAGGGTTTTCTTTGAGTAAGAGCAGTGTCCCTTAATGCGTGTTTAAACGTCCTTCCTGTTTGACACCGACGCCAAGACTGTTGTTTATCTCGCTTCCGTAATCTCCAGCATCCGCACTCGAGCATGAGGCTAGTTGTAAAGAGTCGTAAAAAGAGCTTTTGGACTCGTCAGCCTGTGCAGGCAGCCAGCTCAGACCCGAACACAACAGCTATCAGTTACATCCATATAGTAACATTTCCAAAAACACACTTAATAAATAAAAATATTTACAACAACAAAAATACAATAAAAATGCAACAATAAAAAAAATAAATAAATTAGGGGGACATGACACGTCCCTTCCTAAAGACTTTTATCAGTTTTTACCATGCCTATAAAGGAATTTATAAGTATGGTATAATTTTTGTCCCTCTCTTTATGTCCCTCTAATGTCAATGATTATTAACTTTTCCAAGATTATTAACTTTTCAAGTTGGACCTTTCGTCGGATCCAAATTTATTCAAAATTCCAGATAGCTTTAATGGGAACCAATCAATAATAACTTGCCAAATAAAATTGAAATTATTATTTTCCACAGAAATGGTCACCTTATTAAACTGCATTTTATCCTTAACCTCCGATTGATACAATGCTTTTATCTGAAATTCATTGCGAGATTCGGACTTAATCAAATTTCCTACTACTAGATACTCAACCGCAGTTTGAAAACGATTCTTATTCTCTACGAACCTCATAGCCTGATTTTTAGTTGTCATTTCGGCTTCCTTACGACTACTGTTTTCTCAAAAAATATCAACTTTATTACCTTTGACTATACCTGCTCTTATATCAATTGTGCTCTCTTCACAATTAATTTTATTTTGCATGCCAATTATGGTACAATAATCAACCGCTCTACCAGATAAAACCTTATTTAAATCTATCTCATCCTCAACCTCCTCACATTTAATTTTATCGCTCTCTACATTATTATTTACTTTGTTCTCAATGAAACCACTAGGCTCTAAACCTCTCTCTCTGATATTAATACTCTTGCTATCATCTTTCTCCTTATCAGGTACCTTAAAAAATACTTCACACTTATCATTTAGAGAAATATTTTCTTCAGTGAAATTAGGCACATTCTTTTCAACCTTAAATTAAATTGCATTAAGTGCATCACTTCTACATTTTTTCTCACTCTGTACCTCAAATTTAGCCTTATCCTCGGCCTTTTCAGCACCCTCTCTAGGGCAGTGAAAGAATTCGGAGTGATTAACATAGCATCACTCAATTCATCCACATCGCACAAAAAATTTCACACTTTTCTCATTATACTCCCACATGACTCCCATCTGTAGTCCGTTCGAGTGGGACAGTGAAAGACAGACCTCTGAAAGCATTAACTAGTAATGTCTTCGCCTCCAACTTTTTATATTTTACTGTGATTAAAGAACTTTTTATGACCGAAATCAGAGCTCCCGAGTCCAAAATAGCATTAAACATTTTATTTTCACACTGAATGCCAACAATTGTTATAGACCCAATTCCGTGACATGGATCTCTACAACTCCGCCTCTATGCGTTGCAGCTTTCCAATTTTGCTTCAGATTCTAATGTCGTCATAAACTGAAAACCAACTTTTGCAGTGATGGGGGGCGTTGAGATAGTCAAGAGGGGCGGTCAAATAAATAAATAAATTTAATGGAATTTTCTGTGACAACCTTTTTATCTCTTCTATTCTGTGGTGTCTTCCTGGTGATTCTGGTCATCCACTACCTCGTCCGTCATGTACAGCTTTTCAACTGCAGCTTGGACAATAAGTTCCCTGCTACTGTCTACTAGCGTACTGGTACGTCTGAAGTCGACTGAGATGCTCTCAAAAGTTCTCTTCAAGATCACAGATTGGATATAAGCTTCAATGTTTTCCCACTCCAAGTCGCTTTGAGTATGCTTTATGGTACATAGTTACAATACCATCCCACGTCAGAACATAAGGTATAATATTAACATTACATTTGTGAATTAGGCTCAACTCATTAGCCAGCAGATCATACTTCCTCTTCTTTTCAACCTCTACTGTCTGCAGGTTATCCTGAGATGTTATTCCTACTTCAATAATTGTAATCTCATTCAATACCTTTTCATGCACTACAATATCAGGCTTATTATGTTGGACATGTGTGTCCGTCCTGATAAGCAAATCAACCTTGATGCAATAATAATAATATAATAATAATAAATTTATTATATTTAATATTTCTTTTTATAATTATTTTTTAATATAATAAAATACTTTGAAAATACCTGTTTTCATGAATAAATATTTTATCTAGCTATGTAAATTATCTTATTCTTATCGCGTTAATAAAAAATAAATAAAATGGCCGAGTGGTTAGCGCGATTGGCTACTGATCTAAGGGACCTGGGTTCGAGCCCCGGATAAGGCATGGTTGTATGTGTTGTTTTTCTGCTTAGGTCCTGCCATCCTCTCAGATCTTCTACGTTGGCATATAAACTGACAGGCTCCTGTCAGACCTCTGTGGCAAGCAGCTGCTTGAGGGGGTATTTATTTTTATTTATACCTATACCTAATTTGTTTTAGTTTAGAATAGATTGACGGTGACAAGTCCTTGCAAGTTGGTAGGCAAACATGCGGTTCATGCAATTTAACATGTTACGACAAGAATATGGGAGCTTGAAATGATTTGTTTACGGAGCAAGTGCGCCGGCATCGCAAACATACAAGTTAATGCGTGCACAAAATCAAATCTATAAAAGCGATAGCTCTAGGAATGTTTTATTATTTTTATGTGCTTCACCGTGTTAAATAGTCATGAGTGATAAGTGTTAGAAGTCATTATAAACATTATTTTTATAACTATCTATAAATCTGTTGAGAAGTTAATTTGTATTTGAAAATGTCTGAATCTACATCTAAAAAGAAATGCCAGCAGTACAGTATTGAGTATTTGAAATATGGATTTACGTACTCTCCTACAAACCAATCATTACCTATGTGTTTAATTTGCCGAAAAGTGTTTTCAAATGAAGCTATGAAACCTTCTAGGCTACAAGAGCATTTAAATAAAATGTATGCTGATAAGAAGAACAAAGATTTATCCTATTTTCAAGAACTGGAAAAGCAATATTTAAAACAGTCAACTATGTCAAACCTTTTTGCGTCGTCTTCTAAACAAGATGATGATGGACTACGAGCCTCATATAACGTTTCATTGTTAATCGCAAAAGCAGGAAAACCACACACAATTGGCGAGGAATTAATTTTGCCGGCAGTCAAAGAGATATTAAAAACTGTTCTTCATCATAAGACACCGTCAGATATCAACAAAAAAATTCCTCTCAGTAATAATTCAGTGCAAAGAAGAATAGATGAAATGGCAAAAGACGTTGAAATATCATTATGTGATTACTTAAAGACTTGCAAATTTTCCATTCAACTCGATGAATCAACTCTACCAAATAACGAAGCTCTACTCTTATCATACGTACGATTTATAAAAGAAGAAAAATTTCATGAAGAGTTATTATTTGCTAAAAATTTGGAATCTGATACAAAGGGAGAATCTATATTTAATATCATGCAAAAGTTTTTTCAAGAGAAAGAAATTCCTATTTGCAATATTTTGTCTGCTGCTACTGATGGTGCTCCAGCAATGACAGGGCGTCATAAGGGTTTCATAGCGCATTTGAAACAAGCAGTACCAAATGTACCCGCTGTACAATGTATTATTCATCGTCAGCATTTGGTTGCAAAAAATTTGAATGAACGTCTGCATACGTCGGTCCATTACGTTATTAAAGCAATCAATAAAATTAGAAGCAATTCATTGAATGACCGATTATTTGGTAAGCTTTGTAATGAAAATGATGAAGATTACAATCGCTTGCTGCTGCACCAGAAGTACGTTGGCTCTCTAAAGGTGTTTGTCTGAATCGTTTTTTCAATCTATTTGACTCAGTACTCTACTTTCGTGAAGACAGAGACGAAAAATTGCGCGAAAACCTGATTACGTCAAAAAATGACATCGCTTATTTGACAGACCTGTTTAAAATATTTAATCAAGTTAATTTACAATTGCAAGGTGATGAGTTGAATTTAATTAAAACAAAAAACCTAATAGCTGCTTTTGCGGGAAAACTTCTATTCAAACGAAATCTACGTAGAGGTGAATACAACCACTTTCCCTCATTATCAGCAGCCTCTGAAAAACCGGAAGATTTACTTACTTACTGCCAACACTAGAAATTCTTCATGTTGATTTTACGGAGCGTTTCCAAAATATTTTAAACATGAATATACCGAGTTGGGTTTTAGATCCTTTCGCAAACACAGATACTGAAGAATCATCAAATTTGGAAGAGGAACTCTTAGAACTCACGACTAACGAAGTACTCAAAGTAAAATTCAAACATGGATACCAAGAGTTCTGGCTTCAAAAATCAATACCAGTTCTCTAACCTGGATTGTGGGCAATAGTACAGAAGTTTTTTATCGCGTTTCCTTCGTCCTATATTGCTGAGCGTGGATTCAGTGCAGTAGCTAATTTACTGTCAAAGAAGAGGAACAGACTACACATCACTGAACGTGGCGATCTGCGATTGATGTTAACGAAATTGGAACCCGACATTAACAAATTGTTAACACTCCACGAGCCTCAAACATCTCATCAATTTTTTAACTTATTATTAATTTTGTGTGTATCTCATTATTTTTTATTTCTTATTGACTCTGTGTTTATTTTTAAAATTTTAATAAACAATTTTATTGTACATTTGGTTGTCGTTTTATTAATTTCTGCTTTATGATTTTTAATAGATAAATAAACAGATAAATTAGGTACAGATAATATGCAACAATATTTTAATATTTCATACAAAATTAACTATTATGGACTAGGGGGCGTTGAAATTTTTGTTCTCTTCTAAAGGGGGCGATGGTCCAGAAAAGGTTGGGAATCACTGTGTTAATCCAATTGCTACAAGACTTACCAACTCTCACACACGACTCAGTGTTATTATAGAGAGCTTTCATTATGTTAGATAACTTGTCTAGTATACCATATGATCTCACAATCAACCACAAATTATGACGATCAAAAGAGTCGAAAGCGTTTTTGAAATCATCAAAGCTAGCAACCAAAGGTTTCTGAAACTCTAAACATTTCTCAAGAATCTGCCTAAATGAAAATATCTGATCTACACATCCCCTACTATTTCTGAATCCACATTGCTCATCACGCAATTGCCTGTCAACCAGATTCTTAATTCTATTAAACACAATCATGGAAAGAACTTTACCTGGAACAGAGAGTAGGCTGATACCCCTATAGTTATCACAAGAACTGCGATCACCTTTTTTGAAAATAGGGATAACAATAGCTCTGGTAAAATCCTTAGGAACCATGCCTTTATCATAAAAGTTATTCCGAATTTCAGTCTTCCAAGTGGTAACAGAAACATTCCCAGCTCTAAGCATTTCCGTAGTAATTTCATCTACCCCTGGGGATTTATGAAGTTTAAGTTTAGAAATAGACAAAATAACTTCAGTTTGTGTAATTGGGCCAACATTAAAGCCTGCAATGCATCTATCATCATTGCAAACAATGGGAGTAGAACCACATTGTTTAGAACATCACTGAAATGCTCAGCCCACCTAGCCTTGACAGAATTCTCACCTTCTATAACCTTACCTTGTTTATCCTTCAATCCCTGTATACCTGTCCGTTTTCTACCACATAAAACATTAACTATCTGGTACAGGTCTCTGCTGTTGTGCTGTCTAACTGCTTCCTCGACTTTGGCAGCCAAGCCATCAAGCCAAAGATTCCTATCAGCAGCTAACTGATCTTTTTCACGTTTATTAAGCTCTCTGTAATGCTTTCTATCAGGACTAGTAGGGTATTGATTAAGGACATTCCTGCAGTTCTGTCTTTCCAAAAATAAGCTCAAGTGCCTTATCACTCAGATAATTCTGTCTCTTCTGCTCCTTTATTCCTAAAAGAGTACTGTTGGGTTGTTGTTGGGTTGTTTTACCTCTGAGCGGCACTTTTTTGCACACCATGGGCTAAATGGCCAGGTCACATAGACCCCGAAGGCTCAGAGAAGGTTGGGGGAGGGGACCCACTGGAACAGCTGTTGGGAGACAGATGGTAGCCTCCCGTCAAGGCCATCCAGCGTGTTCTTTAACGTGCACAGGGTATGGCTCTCCCGCACACGGGGCCATGGCTTAACGTCCCATCCGACGGACGGCGGCCTTTCCAAGCCCATCGGTGTCCCCTACTGACCGTGGGCAGGGCGGGGAATTTTGCGGAGATAAATCTCAACGCTGACCCAGCTGGGACTCGAACCTGGGAACTACAGATTACGAGCCTGGCGCGCTACCGACTGAGCCACCGCCGCCCCTAAAAGAGTACTGTTAGTGTCCAAAAAAGCCTGTCTAAAATGATCCCATTCTTTCTCAACTTCAGTAGTAAGCATATCATGACTGTCATTAATAATAAGTAACCTATTATGGTAAGCTTTGGCTGTAACTGGATCTTTCAGAGCTTTAGTGTTAAAAGTAAATTTTTTAACCCTAGCACAATACTTTTCAAGTTCAAGTGCAAGACACTTTTAACAAGGTAATGGTCAGATCCAATTTCAGCTCCCCTATATGACCTGGTATTCCTAACAGAACTAGCCCATTTGCTGTTAATTAATATGTAATCAATCATATTCTTATGCAGTCCATCGGGTGAAACCCATGTGTACTTATGTATGTCGCGGTGTTTGTAATAAGTGTTAGTTATTCTGAATCCATTGAGTTTACTTACCTGTAGGAGAGGTTGCCCATTGCCATTGCAGCTACCAATACCAAAAGGGCCTATTACTCCTCGCCAAAGGTCAGAGTCAGTACCAACTTTGGCATTGAAGTCACCTAGAACAAGGGTAATATCTCCTTTCTTGACAGATTTCAAAATATCCTGAAGTTGTCATAAAACCTATTCTTCTCATCCTCATCGGCATCCTCAGTGGGGGCATAACATCAGAATTTTGCTGTAAGAAACCTTTCGTTAATGCACTCGTATCCTAGAAGAGCATCACTAGCGTGTCTGCTAAGAAGCAGACCCACGCCTTGGTGATGCTTATTTTCGTCCCTCCCTGAAAAGAGAAATTTAAGATTATATTTAAGAATCTGACCTTTATCTGTCCATCTGGTCTCTTGCAAGCCGAGAATATCTAAATAATAATCGTGGAATTCTTTTGTGAGAACATCAAGAGATAAAGCTCTGTGCAGAGTCTTCACATTCCAACTACCTTTGGAGAGAAAATGGTTAGTGGGATGTTTAAAGAAACAATGTTTATTGAGAGAGGGAATGCCGACAGTATCAAACAGCCCCCTAATCGCAGACATGGGGCAAATACCCGTTCTCCCACCACTAAAGGCTGAAGCCATCTACACTGGAAGACTTCCTCCAATGTAGAATTTGACGATGCCAATAGAAGCAAAGAGTTCAGGCTCCTGCGATGACCTCTGCTCAGGATTATCCATCAGCTGATAAACATATCCTGTGAATCTATTCACTTGGGGCTGTCAACCCACAAACAAACAGAAAACAAAGCATAAGGTTTTCCCTCCACAGAATCCCACCAGTGCAGCAAATTCAGGATCCATAATCAAGCTCAGAGCCATAATTCAGTCCAATCCAGTGGGTTTGTATGGTCAGCACCCGGACCCTGGACCCTGTGTGGTTGACCACTCCTCAGCAGGGTAGAAAAAAAAGAAAAGTAGCCATAGTTGTCCAAATCAGAAGCCACACTGATCTGGTAGCCTTCCACTTCCGTTTCCACAAGAGATGCAACACAAGAGATTTCCACAAGAGATACTCTCTTGTGGAAACAAGAGAGTATCCATTCTGAAAGGTACTAACGGTCTGCACCACGAGAAGGCGGGGTCGGACATTAGGTTCTCGGCCTGGCCGGATCTATGCATGATCACAGGGGATTGGTGCATAGGTCTCCTTCCAGTGACTACCTAGCACTGGAGGACCAGTACCTACTGCGCTGCCACTATAGATTGCCACCAACTAACTCATTATTTTAAGGAACAGAAATTTGCTCTTTGTAGAATTTTATTGGCATCAATTTATGCTGTATATGTTTATCCTGTAGCAACAGTGAGTTTATGTTTACGTGTCTTTAAATACAATCATAAATTTTAGTTCTCTAGCTAAAACGTTAAGTTGATGCAATGATGCCTACTTTTCGGGAGAAAGTGGGAGGTTTTCTTAGACAGCTATCTACTGGTCATGAAAGAAAGCCTGATAGCAAGTCACCTTGTACTTCCCCTACATCAACTGGATCGTTTATTCACAAGTACCTGCTTGGGTGAGTCATTCCCCTTTTTTCTTGAAAATGGCGAGTCATAATCTGCTTTAGACATATTACTAATACAAATTTAATGCGCTTACTTTTAGCATAGTATTATGTATTAGGAAATAAAATTTGGGCGAAAAAATTTTAAATGATTGATTCATAATTAATCAATAGATCTTTACTGACATATATATGACTGATTTAATTGATTTTCTTGGCTGTCACGAAGAAGTTAAATAGCAGTCGATTTGTAGATACTCGTAGTAAAAATATTGATCACATAAGGTATAATGAAGTGTATCAGTAATTGACAGTGTAACTTTTTTTTTCTTCATTTTTTTAAGCGTTTGGGATGTATTTTTCAAGCTAAATGTGTTTCATGTAGACAGTTTTCTTAGTACAAATTGAGTATAAGATAGAATTAGAAGTGCTAATTGGTTAATAGGTAATAAATTTATTTTAAGGCTATGTAACTTATGCATATAAAATGAGAAAAAGAGATATAAAAATGGTGTTAATTTCGTAACCCCTTTTTTTTATACTTTCACCAAAATGCAAAACATATAATATTATACTTCTGTATTTTATTTAAAAAAATTGGTAATTGTGTACCAATCTTTGTATACAGTGAATCTGTCGTCTGCATTATAAAAAACGTCCTGATTGAGCGGAGGCCAAGTGAGAATGAATCAGTAAAGTGTTTTTTATTCGAGGTTGTCCAATTCGAGTTAGAATACTAGTATTTTACTTTACTACTTGTCAAATCCATTTCAGTGAAGTTAACAGATGCCAGTGATATCTAGTTTTTGATGACTTTTTGGAATCTGTTTTTTGACCTTTACTCTCTTTGGTGCTTTTCGGTTAATAAATAAAAAACACTTTACTGATTCGTTCTCACTTGGCCTCCAATCTATCGGGGCGTTTTTTATAATGCGGATGACAGATTCACTGGATACGAAGATTGGTGCACAATTACAAGGAAAAGTACCAAAAATTTATATAACAATGAAAAATAATTTAAAAAATGATTGTTTCTAGCCAAACATTTTAACTGTTTCTGTGTTGAATCCATAATGAGTGCAAAAGCATCTTTGTTGAACTTGTATGCTGACTTGTATTGCTGAACTTGTAATATCTTTATTGATATCTTTTACATATATTTTTTGAAAACATTTCTAAAAGCATTCAAACTTCACAGGTATTTTCTGCCTCTGTCGCGAACATAAAAAAGTTCAAGTAAAACTCTCTATTGTCTTTGTATGTGATCTATAGATAAATATCTGTAATATTGTTTAGAGAGAAGATCTAGCAGTGTCACATGATATATATATTCATAGATCTACCTTCATTATATAAGCTTTGAGTTAGTATAGAGTTTTTCAATTTATGTTTGGTTTCCCGTGGCCGAGTGGTTAGCACGCTTGGCTACTGATCTAAGGGACCTGGGTTCGAGCCCTGGATTAGGCATGGATGTGTGTGTCGTTTTTCTGCTGAGGTCCTGCCATGTTCTCAGATCTCCTACTGTGGCATATAAACTGACAGGCTCCTGTCAGACCTCTGTGGCAAGCAGCTGCTTGAGGGGGTATTTATTTTTTTATTTATTTTTTTCATTAATTTTCATATTTAAGAAAAAGTGTAAAAAAGCAGCCAGCATAGGTTTGGATGGCCATTAATTACTAAGAAGTGAAAGGTTGAAAGAGTGTATGTTAGCTTTTGATCAGATGTGGCTAAAACACAAAATTCACTGACAAATGCAAACTGAAGAGCAACTGAAAAATACACCTCAGTTACTGCATGGCAATCAAAGTCATAATGCATTTGGCCAAAATTAAACACTTGTTTAAAGAAGTTGCACTGAAAGTAAATGACACATCAAATTCCTGATTAAAACTTGTAGAGAGTAACATATGAACAAGTAGAGATGATATTGTTAATTTAGCTTAACTTGGTTTCAGTGTTCTTTGTTGTCCTAATCACTAAGATATATCCTGTGTATGCACATGTAAGTATAGTAGCTAAGTATATATGTGTGTTAAAGCTCTCAAAATTTATTGGATAAAAAAGTTAAAAAATTGCTCCTTTGAAGAATTGCTAACCTTATTTTTGGGTGAAGTAAACTGTAGTGTAAAGTGAAAAATTTTTGAGAGCAGCAATTTTTAGTTTCAAGGTAAAAAATGATGCATAAAGTATATTGTTTATAGGGTATAATGTTTAAAAATATGGAAAAAAAACATGTAAAATATACAAGGAGGCAGGGGTGAAAAGTTTTTTGGATTTTTGTCTTGTATTTGGACCCTCAGAGTCTGACATTGCTTGTAATGCATGAAATAATGGATGCAATTCATGATGCCATGTGTAGGAAATCATTTTAAATATGTACAAGATAAATGTGCAGAATGGGAAGCATTTTTCTGCCATTAACAGTTTGCTAGTGGATCCTTTCAAGTAAAACAGCTGAACTCTATATACCTTTTTAATTATTATTCCATTAATATATATATAAAACATGTGCTCCTTTCGATTTGATATTAGCACTATTATGAAAGCATCGCTTCTTTCTTGAGAAGGAAGGGAAAAATCTATGAATGCACAATGAGCTTAAATGAGATTATATTAGAGTAGAATGTTCAAAGTGCTATTTTAAATATAGAAGCAAAAATATATGATTAAATTGAAATTCATAAATTATAGTATTTTGATTTAGTAAAATACATTTTTGTGAAACCTACCCACTCACCCAATCTACTGTAAACCAAAATGTGTCATCCTAAGTGATTGCTTGCTTGTGGTGTCACGTTAACATTTATGCAAAGCAAGTTTTTCGTTTCATATTGGCTTCATAAATCATTGGGTCCATACTATGGATCACTAGATCATGGACCACAGATGCATGCCTTGTTTTCCTATATGAAAACCTACCACTACTTAAAAGAGCATCTGCGTATAATGCTGCACACTGAATATAAGCAATTTATAGCTATATATTTGATAAGTAGCTGATGTAATTTGAAGTAAAAGCCGGTTTGACCCCAAACACATTCAAAAAGCTCACGTAATTAACATACTTCCTGTCCCCCCTCCCGTTATAGCACTATGTTCAGTTACCTGTAAACCATCAGATATAAAATGCAATTAATTCCCTATATATTTTTTGCAATTTCTCGTTTACACATAGTTTTGAAAGTTGCCAGTAGTGAAATGGATCCAATAAATCTATAATTAGAATTTAACATATTACACGACAGCTGTCCCCATGGTCTAGTGGTTAGCGCGCTTGGCTACTCATCAAAGGAACCTGGGTGCAAGCCGTGGGTAAGGCATGGATGTTTATGTTGTTTTTCTGCTGAGGTTCTGTCATCTCACAGACCTACTATGGCATATAAACTGACAGGCTCCTGTCAGACTTCTGTGGCAAGCAGCTGCTTGAGGGGGTATTTATTTATTTATTTATTTATTATTTTTACAACTCTTGGGTAGACAGCTTTTTTTTAGCCATATCTGAGATTTAGAATTCCGATATACAAAATCTGAGATGCTTCTGTTTTCTAGGAATGCAAAATTGAATCAATATTAACCCTTTAAATGTTGGAAACTGATTAATCATTTTTTGAAAATCACTGCAAATGAGCTTGCAACATGATTTTTTATGCTTACCTATCATTTTTTTCCTTTTAAATTATATATATTTTGTTTAGAATTATATGCTCTTTCTTTTGATATGTAATGTAAACTATTTTATTCATTAGTTGTTTCATAATGGGGACTTAGAAGTTAAGTTGCATTTTTAGGAAAAAGAAATCCTAGACTGTAAGGGGTTAAATAAGCTTGGTCATATGGGATTAAATAGGAACTGTCAGTTTTAAATTTGTGTAAAAACCAGGTTAAACTGTATTATGCCTATGAAGATTATGTTGTTGTTGTGGCTGCTATTTTTGTTAGAAACTAAATAATATAATTCTTGTATGAAATATTTTATTTCTGGAAGATCTTATTTCCTTTCCATTAATTGGATCTGAATAATCAAGTTTTTACTGTGTACATTATTTACAAAAAAATGTTTCAAATTGGGCAGTGATTAACCAAGTGTTAGAAATGACTATTCTACAAAAAGAACTAGTAAAACCTTAACATATCATAACATTGCCTTATACATTGGGTGGATTAAATACATTGAATGGTAATTATATTGATCAGTAGGAACTTGGATTGTTCATACTGATCAATATAATTATTCCTCTTGAAGAGAGTGAGAGATAGTGGGTACAGTTTGTCATTAAAGAATAAATACCAAAATATTGTCTCTACTATTATTGTTGAGGTATAGGAAACTGCCAGTTAATATTTAATATTTAAAGATTTATTGAAGCTTCTATTATGCTTGTTCTAAGTACTTCAAAATATAGCAAAAATGAATTATTATGCAAAAATCCAAAAATTATGTTTATTTTAGTAAACGATGATCGGTTTGTTGTTCATGGTCAGCTGTGCAGTTTCTGATTTTAATGTTTTTCTGTTTGTGTTGTCTGTGAGGACATTATTTAGTTTCGGGGGCTTTTTTATAGTTCGGATCGGTGGTGCACTGTGTCCAATTTTCATGCTTTTTGGTATGTGTTTGTCTCCGATGAGATTATTTAGTTTTGGGAGCTTTTTTATAATACCGGTCAACGATGTATTGTCGATGATGTTCTTGGTTTTGAGATTTGTGTTTGATTTCATTAATTTTGCTGATTTATTCAGGCTAATTATTGTATGTGTGACTTGATTTATTAGTTTAGTTTGTAAAAATATATTTGTGGGGTGTTTTAACTATTTGGAAAAAGGGGGGGAGGGAGGATATTTCAGGAATTTGTAGTATATGGGACGGAAAATGTGTTGTCGTAGTTTCTTTGTTTATGGTTTTTTTTCTTTTTTCTTTAGTACTTGTGGTTGTGAGGGATGTATTTTAGTGGAATCACAATTTTTTTGTTATGCTGTGTTTGTTTACAATGCAAATTACTGTTACCATGGTAACGGTACTCTGCTTTTTTCATAAACTCTGGGTTATCATTGCCATGGTAATGAAAAAAAACAATCTTTTTTCTAGAAACCCCTGTTTGGGTTAGAGTCTGGGGGATTGTAGGAATGAACGAAAAGGACCGTTTTGTTATATTGCGTCAAAAAAAAAGTGACGGCCAAGGACCATGATGTGCACTACTGCCACATATCTGTTATTAAATGTTCCAACATTGTTATTTAAATATTAAACATTTAAAATATGCAGAATGGGAAATGCTTCTTTTGATTAGATATTAGCACTATGATGAAGGCATCACTTCTTTCTTGAGAAGAAAGAGATAATCTATGAATGCACAATGAACTTAAATGAGATTTTATAAGAGTAGAATGTTCAAAGTACTATTTTAAATATAGAAGCAAAAACATAATAATTGTTTAAATATTAAATGTTTAGAAGCATAATTGTTTAAATATTAAATAAATTTTGTTAAAAAGTTGAGTTAGTGAGATTTGAATCTGATAACATTTTCTTGTAAAAAAAACTTATTTTCAAAGTTAGGGAGCTTTGAATGCAATTTTCTATTCAAATAACAGGAAATGTCTGAAGAGTTTTGGTTAATATGATGTGCTTACAAGCCAGAAACTTTTCAAAATCTGTTGTTACTTGGAAGTTTTAGCAAGATTTAACTGCTCTTACTAGGTTTTTTAAGATTTATGTTATTAAAAGTTTCTAATATAATGTCCTTTCTTTAGGGAAGTGAAAAGACAACATCCTGAGATTCTTCATGGTAAAACTTATTTTGAGCTACCTGTGAAAGAAGTTGCTCCATTTTTTAGGAAAATATTATCTGCTTATACAGGGCCCACTGGTGGACTAACAAAAGTGAATTGTGGCCAGAAAGCATTCGAATTTCCTGATGCTGATGTTGACTTTATTGATGAAGATTACCGAGACAGCTGTGAAAGTTTTTCTAAACTGATGAAAGATGTAGGATATAAGAAAGATAACAAACAAATAGATGAACATGATGGCAAGTATAAATATAATGCACTCTTAAAAAGATGCTTTATGTTAAACAAATAGTGTAATGTGAGATTCAGGGAATAAAGGGGCCATAAAGTCTTATCACAGTATGGTTTACCAAGTAGTTAGCTGTAGCACCTTCATTGAGAAAATTAGACATGGAATAATGTAAAATTTGTTCCCTGATAGGCTGCAACCAAACTAGTGCCAATCTTATTATATAACAAAATGGGCAGGTGAATGAATGAGTGCATAGACACAAGTTTCTGGTATGTCCATGGTGACATTGCATAGCAGAAATTTTTGGAACCTGTTATCACACAGATATCTGACCAGTGATCCTGGATTTTAGGTCTTGTTTCTCCTTGGGTGTACTTGTGTTGAGTTAACAAATGATATTCTATAGGGAATGAGATTTTATTGTTGGTTTTTTTTATCTATTTTTTTGTGTTGGACATAAAATTATACAAAGATAACTGTTTTAGATTTCAATGCAGGTAGGCAAGTTTGAGATTTAGTGTAAGACAGGATTTTCGGTATACACACAATTTTTGTTTTCTAACATGCATATTCGTATATAGTTATCTTTCAGTGTTCTCAAATAAGAAGAATAAGTTCTTTGTTTATAGAAGTATAGCATTTGTTCTATGTAATTAACATACAATGCAATTTTTTGATTTACTGATTGATGTGGTAGTTAGAATATTTTTTACTCAATTATGAACCAACAATGTATAGGGAGTACATTCATTTTCATTTGAATTCAACAAATTCTTTAATTAATAGATTCTGAAAAAATTCATCGCCGCCACGGCGGGAGGCGGCGAATTTTTTTCAGAATCTATTAATTATTGTTTCTTAACAGGGAATACTGTGCATTCACTTTGGATTTCAAATTCTTTAGCCTGAGCCTTTTAATTTCTTGGATTGAATATTATTATTGATAACAGATGATCTGTTAATATAGGTCAGGCATATCATCCTGCATTGTTTCTGCTCTTGTGTGAAACCAAACATTTTGGTAATCAGATCACTGCTCAAAGGTGAAATAACAGTAGGTCATACAATTTGCTTGTTATTCAAAGCACACATATATATATATTTTGGCTTATAAAGAGGAAGACTAGTAAATTCTAAAACAGTGGAAGTGTGGGACTTTTGACTGGCTGTCTGATGATGTTTTTTGATATGCACTGTTGGGAGAAAGTATTCTGTTACACTCTCTTTCTTTCAGCATTTTGAACAAGAAGTACAAACACATGCTTAACTCTAGCTATGTTATGATGAAAAAGTTATGTTACAGAACTACAGTTCCGTAGTTACTACGGAATGATATTTTTCTGAGTTGAATTAATGGTAACCATTGGTGTAGTGAAGGGAGTTTACAATGGATTCCTTCCCACTTTTGAAAAATATTTTTGTTCCATGGTCCAAGTGTTTACTTGTGAACCACCTTAATGCTTTCTCTCTCCCCCCCCCCCCCCCTCAAACTTCCCTTAAATACATCCTAGTTGCATATATCTGCTGGTAACATAATAATGCTTTTGTTTTTTGATTCACAAATTGACACAAGGTTTAAAAAATGCTATTTACAAGTTTTGTTTTTGGCTTTCAAAATCATAATAAATCTGAACTAATTGATTTCATTTGGGTGATATTGATGCTTTTGTAGCAATGTATTGAGGAATCAAGCCGAATGAATTAAATCTTTTTTACTTTCCATCACTTCCTGTGTATGGTAAATCTAAGTCTACTGATGGATGCAAAAAAGATTGTGAAATTTAAACCAGTGATGTGACTTTTATTTGATTTATGCTATCTGCAAGAAAATTGAGCTGTCCTGTAGCCGAGTAGTTAGCACACTTGTCTACTGAACTAAGGGACCTGGGTTCGAGCCCCAGATAAGGCATGGACATTTGTGTTGTTTTTCTGCTGAGATCCTGCCATCCTCACAGACCTTCTACTATTTGACAGCCTCCTGTAACACCTCTGTGGCAAGCAGCTGTTAGAGGAGGTATTGATTGATTTTTTTTTGTAAGAAAATTTAAGGATGTTAACACAAAATCAAATATGTGATCACAACAAATATATAACATAGATTCAAAAATAGATATTCACGTATTTGAATTTTTAGTTTGAGGTAATTCTGATTTGTTATGATCTCAGAGTTATGAGTGTAGTTTAAATCAGAGTGGTTGTGTTATTATTTGTATAAAAAATGAACATCAAAGGTAAAATCTGATGCACTTTTTTTATCTTCATTTCAGCTTTTTTCATGTATTGTCTTTCTTATTTGTTTAATATTACTGGTCCAAATGTTTGATGTTTTTATGTTTTATACGGTAGTTGCAAGGTAATTCATGAAACATAGAAAAGTTCATAAAAATAACAGAGTTAAATGTTTTAATTTTATTCAAACTCAAGAGGGGAAGCGAAGCAAAGTATTATACCTAACTTGCTTCTCTAAGATCAAATCACAAATAGCAATGGGATATAGCAGATAGATAAATTCAGATTGTTACCAACATGTTGATTTTTATTGTATTCAAATATCTTATTTATTTCATTTAATAAATTTAAAGTTTCAAGGTACCTAATAAATTTATTTTATAGTCATAGTTGTGTGCCCTGAAAATGAAAAACAGGAGAAGAAAGAAGATCATAATTTTCCAGAATCTGGGGAAGAAGTAGCTGGAGTAAAGAATTGGAACCATCCATGTGAAAATGCCTATGGCATAGCAACTACCCTTTATGAAGTTCATCCAGTGACAAGAGAAAATGCAGGTATTATTAAACTCTTAACGAGATATATGGCTGGATCTAGGTGGGGCAAGGAGCCACTTTGGGAGTGCAAGTAAGGGAAATATAGGCAAAAAAAATTGTTAAAATGTATTATTTCATGCATTTTTCAAGAATAGAGGGGGAAATGTTATACTGCAATGGAATCCAGTCTCTTGCCTCCTCTCCTACCTTTTTCTGGCCTTGATTGAGTTTCTTCCCCTTCTTGTTAATTTTTTTCTAGATTGGACCCAAACACTACATTCCAGATGTATTCTCTAAATTGGTTTTGCTAATTTAATTTTTTCACCTTCTGACTTTTTTTTGCTAATGTAGTGTTTGTTGATTAACATAGTACAGACAACTGATTTTAAAAATTGTATATTTTAGTAAGTTAAATTTGGAACTGTTCTGCAACTTTAGAAAGGGAATGTATATAAAATGCTAACATAGCTAAATTTTGTTATTTATGATTGTTTTCATTTTCGACTAAATAAGTTCCCTGATTAATGATTACTCATATACAATGTATGCTTTTTGCTTTCTCAAGACAAAGAATATTCACATGGTAGAAGATAATTGTAACTTATGTAATTGTTTTTAACCAGGACAGAGAAGAAAGCTTATTATTAACAACAACAAAATGGTTATCAGTATTTGGGAATTTCTGTATCACCAAAAAGCTTTAGATACTTTTTCTTTGACTAATGTCATAGGAAACTCCATATTATCTTCAATCATTAAAAAAACTTAATGATTATACTCTTTGCACTGGATCACCACCAATGATCCTTTTACTATTAGTAGACACATTGACAGTCATTAACAGAGAAAGATAAAAATTTATGGATAACAAGTAAAATGATTTTTCTATTGCTGTGTTGCCATGTAAAGTTAAAATGTTGAACTCATCAGAAGTTCATTTTATTCCATTTTTGTTTTGTAAGGGAAATCACATGGCCACCATTGTTTGCCACATGAATAGCCTAAAATCTTTCCATTTCAGTGATACACAGTGTTGAAGTTTTTGCAGTTTCTGTGATACACAAAATCTGATGAGATTGAAAGATGTTTTAGTAAGAAAGTTTTAAGTAGAACGTAATCAAAAATAAAAAACTGTTTAATATAGAACAAAGAGACTTCTTAGAGAAATTATGTTTTCTGCAACCAATTTAGACTCAGCTTCCATGCATAGTAAACCTTTGATCTCTGTGTTATTTTTTTTTTCATTTTGCTGAAGTATTTTGTTTATTGGAAATAAATACACATCTGTTGGATGAGATTTACAAACATTTATTGCCATTAAGCCATGCTAACATATTCAACTCAACTTGATGCAGATTATTGAAAACCTTACGTCGTAAAATCTTTGATTATCCAGTTGTAGTCAGATATTGCTATTATCACAACTTGTTTACCATTCTTTTTTTATAAGCATGGCTAGTTAATTCTTTTACAATGTTAGTTGTGATTGAAAACTTTCAACATTATGCCACAGTTTTATCTGTGATATTGTTTAGTATCATTAATCTAAAACTATTTACTGCTACATTACACTTCTTATTCGCAGCATAGCTTATGTGTTGTTGTATGAATACCTCTGCAAACCACCTTTGAAAAAAAAAAATCCCTTTTTTGCCTTTTCAGTTGGTGTTCCCATCAGCTTTCTTCACACTTGTGCATGAACTCAATTCTTAAAATGTTTATAAGATTAACTCTGCTAAATTGCTATAAAACTGTGAAAGATATTATTACTCTTCTGGCCAATGTATGATCAGATTTTATGCTGATAACAATGAAATCTTATTAAGCATGTTGGCAGCAGCACAGCAAAGAAATGTATATGAGCACATATTTATAGAAATTAAATTGTGTAGATTTAACCATTTTTAGGAGGAAAAGCAGTTATTACTATGTTAAAATTTCAGATGCTAAATGTGGTTATGCTTATTTGCTGTACAAGTTTGAACTAAGACTATAGTGATAGAATGAAGAATCATTTAATGACCACTGCTATCTTGCTGAAATTGTCAAATGACATGCAAAGAGAGATCCACTAGATAGGAGGTTAGAGCTTATGTTAAACTAAAACTTTATATGTGTATAAAAGAATAATTTCACATATATTTATACCCCCATAACATTAGTTTTAATACAGAGAAGTATAAAATATCGAATATTTAAGTTACTTTATCAATGGATGTCTGTCCTAGTATGGAGAAAAAAAACACACTAAATGAAAATCAAAATTAATACTTTCAAAAATAATTTACCATGTTGCCATTATATAGCTGCTTTGGACTTAGCCCTGAAAAAAAAAATGAGAATGAGACATATACTCTTTGATATTTTGCATTTATAGTTTGTATAATTAAGAGCTACAAAGTAGTACTAAATTAATTAGCAAGCTTCTTGAATATAACATCTCTGCTAACTGCTGTAAGCAACCCAGTGACTGAGTGATTTGGCTGTAGTGTGGAGTGTTAGGATCTTTCACCTCTGAGTGGCACTTTTTTTGCACATAATGGGCTAAATGGCCAATCCCAAGGACCTCGAGGGCTCAGAGAAGGTTGGGGGAGGACCCACAGGACAGCTGTTAAGAAACAGATGGTAGCCTCTCATCAAGGTCATCCAGCCTGTTCTTTAACATGCACAGCATATAGTTCTCCCATACATAGGGCTTAATGTCCCTCAGATGGACAGCTGCCTTTTAAAGCCCATCAGGCAGAGTGAAGGAACTAGAGCTCAAATCCCAGATAATGTGTGAATTCTTATGATGATATATTTCTGATGACAACTCGCCATCCTTGCAGAACTTTATGACAAAACATATTGAGATGCTCTTTGTCAGACATGGCAAATGCTTGTCTGAGAGGAAGTACAGAATGTTTTTAACCCTTGTATTATTTTTCTTTGGTATAATGGATAAACAACTTCTGAAATGTAGGATACATGAAGCCCACAAGAGTAGGTTGCATGTGCCAGTTGAAACCATGTGAATAGAATTTTATAATGAAGTGATTGAATTAAATTTGATAATGAATAAGCTGCCTAGTCAAACTGTATAACATCAACATTGATTTGATTGTGTGGCAGAAGATATTTTGAGTTAACTTAAAGAGAAAACTAATAATGCAGTTTTGTAGAATTGAGATTTGAATTGAATTCAGACTCCCAGTTTGAATTGGTTCCTGGCTTGATTTAAATTGGTAATCTATCTTACATAAATTTGAATTTATGTAAGATAGGTTAAAAAAATTTGTAATCATTAAGTAATCTTTATTTCTGTGTTGTATCTACAGAAGGTCCTTTTCTTCCAATGTTGCTGTAGACTTAAAGGGGTTGTGAGTTTATATTCTGTTGTGTCTAATTTTCAAACTCCAAGTACATTAAAAGGAAAACTTATTGTTTATTAAAATATTCACTCTTATTGTATAATAGCTAATATTAAGGTAGCTGATATTTTTGTTAAAAATATTGAAATAACTTGAGTGGTAATTAAGCACAAGACCACCCAGTTACATACTGAATGATTTGTTTAAATTACCATAACATAACTCCGCAAAAATTCCCCGCCCTGCCCACGGTCAGTAGGGGACACCGATGGGCTTGGAAAGGCCGCCGTCCGTCGGATGGGACGTTAAGCCGTGGCCCCGTGTGCGGGAGAGCCATACCCTGTGCACGTTAAAGAACACGCTGGATGGCCTTGACGGGAGGCTACCATCTGTCTCCCAACAGCTGTTCCAGTGGGTCCCCTCCCCCAACCTTCTTTGAGCCTTCGGGGTCCATGTGACCTGGCCATTTAGCCCATGGTGTGCAAAAAAGTGCCGCTCAGAGGTAAAACAACAACAACAACCATAACATAATTTTTAGATCTTTAACAAGTATTTTTTTTTATGTCAAGAATCTTTTTAACATTAATTGGCTGGCTACTTGCCAAATTTGTAATCCATATTCAATTTTTAGGTGACTAAACCAAACCAGATAGTCAGATACTCTTTTTTTTTTTAAAACCAATTCACATATTCATAAGTATTACAGTAAAGGTTTGTTATAATGAGTGTCAATATTGTGAGAAATGCCTTCAAAATGAGATTTTTTTAATGGTTCCACCAAGTTTATATGCTTAATGTATTTTGTTTTCTGTGTAAACAAGCTAAATTTAAGTATTAAAGGTCTTAATTACACAGTGATATGGTATATTAAATAAAAATTTAATCACAATCTACACTGTTAAAATCAAATGCCCTTAATGCTCTAAAGCTTATTCTACACTACATCGTTGTATTCAACAACATGTAAGAGCTATTAGCTTATTGCTACAATCACATAGGATGTTCCACTAGGGAAGATCTAAGTGCTATATTCTGCTTATAATTCAAGTATTTAAAGTCCTTAGTTATATACTCACAAGAAGGTTGCATTTAGATGGTATATAGTGCATTAGACATCTCACAAAAGCAGGCTGGTACACTCAACACTCTTAGTGGAGAAACACGGTCCTCTTATTTGTGATGCACTTGTTGATGTTGAATTCTTGTTGTCTTAATCCTGTATTTTTGTATTTCAGTTTTATTCAGTTGGGCCACTATTCCATTTTCAGGATCTGTAGTCACTGATGGCCATGTTTGTCACACAAGTCCAGGTTTTAAGTTTTCAACTTCTTATTTGATGGATTTTCAATAGCAGAACTTATTTAAAACAGCTTTAATTTAAGAGCAGAGTTTAAAATTTAAAGGCATTTCAATTAAAAAAGAGTGAAATTTCAACTTAATGCATTTAAACTTTGCAGTTAAAAACCACCACCTTTCCCACTGCAGCGTGTTTCAACATATCTCATCCTATGTCTTCATCAGACAGCAATGAACTGAAGTGAGTGAGTGTTCATATTTAGGAGTTTAATATAGCTTTATTGTAATAATAAATTATTACAGTATGGAGGCAATTGGAGAATTTAAATATTAGGAGTTCAATATAGCTTTATTGTAATAATAAATTATTATAATATGGAGGCAATTGGAGAATTTAAATATTGAATAAACTTGACTTTTTTGGTATACATTAACCCATTAATCCCCAACATTGCGTAAATGAAACATTCTTCAAATAAAAATAAAAAATATATATATTTGCCTACTAATCCAATTTTAAGCCAATCTATGTTACAAAGGGCATAATCTTTTATGTTCAAGCATAAATATTTATCAATATAAAATAAAAGCCTAATTATTATTCATATTAAAACTATACCTAAATAGTCTATCTAATCTTTTGCATTTTGACAGGTCTAAAAAAGATATGTAGAAATACTAAATGCCCTAAGAATTTATGAAAATAGCTTCATGTATATTTCATTCAAGACAATGTTTCATATAATTAGAATTTTTTTTTTTAGTTTTTGCACAGTGTAACATTTTGAGTAATGTTGTGTTTACGAAACATTAGGATTATACAATATGTGCACATTATGTCTGCCACACGTTTGATGACTCATTGTGAACGAGTCTATTCTTGTGATTTTAGTTCTGATATGAGTGATATCTTCAGTGTTCAGAGATTTGTGAAGTTGAACTAAGGGTTTAGTCTTGTTAGTATAACAATAATTGGTGTTAGATAATTAGTGAAGTGTAAATTTGGCAATATAGCTAAAAATTTATAGTTAAAGTAAGTATTATTATGATTTAAATACATTCAATAACAAATCATTGTTTTGCTATCTTAGGATATTTCTTTTTAAATATGTCTTGGGCTCAGTGGTGGGAAAAAAATAGACCTTTGTCAACTGCAGAGCTAATGGCTATATTAGAAGAGGATGATGATTTGTAACAAACAGAAAATATTGATGCAGTGTACATACCAGCAGTGGTTGGTGAACTTACAGATGAAGAGGATATTAGTGATGATATATGTGAGAGTGAAAACGTTTTGCCAGATGTAGCTGGAACCTACAAGGTGCATGGAAATTTACTTGATGAAGCTCAAGATGTCGAAGAAGAGCAACCTACAGCATCAAGTTCTAAAAAACTGAAAACTTCCACTAGAACAGCTGTCAAAACAAAAGCAAAGAAAGTTATTCCAAAGTGGAAAAAAGAAAATCCGACTTACAAAAGTTTACCACAAGAAGAAGAACTGATTATGATAGAGGAAATTAAAAACAAAATTAGTGGCAAGTCTCCATATGATATTTTTTCTTTATATTTTAGTGATGATGTCTGGGAAAAAATTGCTGGTTATTCAAATAAATATGCGAATGATCATAACTGACATTCTTTTGAACTAAGCAAGGCAAGTCTGAAGCACTTTTGGGGTACGTTGATTTTTACCGTTACTGTACCTTACCAGCTATAAAAATGTATTGGTCGACGGATGAGGACAAAGGTATACCATTGGTAAGAAATTGCATGAGTAGAAATAGATTTGGTTCCATCAAACAAAATATACACATCAGATAATGACCAATTAGATGTAAATGATAAATTTTCTCTTTCTCTCTTCTATACTTCCTTTCCAATCTTCTTTCTTCCCTATCACTTTCTTCATTCTCCCTATCCCTTTCTGCCATCTCTCTTCTATACTCCCTTTCCAATATTCTTTCTTCCCTATCACTTTCTGCCTTCTCTCTTCTATACTCCCTTTCCAATCTTCTTTCTTCCCTATCACTTTTTTCCTTCTTTCTTCCCTATCACTTTTTTCCTTCTTTCTTCCCTATCACTTTTTTCCTTCTCCCTGTCTACTTGAACCTAGGAACTACAGATTATGAGTAGATATTATTTTGTTCAGTGCTATAGTAGACTTATTAATAGTTTTACTGGCGTGAAACCGACTGACCCCCCCCCCCCACCACCACCCGAAGTATGGTTTGACAATATTGGCCATGTTATAGTTGAACAGGAGAATAAAGCAAGAAGATGATGTAGACAGTGCAAAAGCAATAGAATATATATGTGTAAAAAGTGTCAAGTTCATCGTCATGCACACTGCTTCAGACAATTCCATATGTTTTAACTTTAAGTATTCATGTTCTGATAATCCCAAAGTTGTTTATACGCAACATTTTTCTGTGGCTTCTGTGGTCACAATTTTTTTTTTTATCACAACTCCTATTTACATGTATTTTTGGTCTGTAATAAAAGTACTACCTTAAAAATATTATAATTTCTACCTTTGGGAATTAATGGGTTAAGTAATTACCACTTTTGAGTTGATTCAAATTTTTAGAGGAAAAATTGTCTTGAGCCGGGTGGGATATGAACCCACGACCTCTTGATAACATGTCAGGT